>NEEE01001259.1:224884-246990 GCA_002278615.1 Pogonus chalceus
AATAAAACTTTGAAGTCATTTTGTTTTTCTTGAAAGTTCATATTTGTACTAGCGTATAATATAAAAATATGAGAAGTGTTGTTTCCAAATGTATTAATTATATTTTATATATTTAAAAAAACAATAATTTATTATTCTGTTTGAAGTGTTTATTTTACATATATTTATTACAATTTATACTAATATTATCAGATTTCTTATTTAAAAGATATAATATCACTGATAAATAATATATAAATTTAAAACATCACTTGTCATATCAAAATTCCTTGCAATCATATTTTATTAAAAAGACATTTGCATTAGATAAAACATATCTATCATTACATTTTCTATTATTTTCATACTAACAAAAATGTTTACGTCAACAAATGAAATAGAATAAAATTACTAATGGAATATTTTTTTGTTTCTAACACTAGTGCTGCTCTGGAAGGGAGGTAATTTTATATTTAAATTTGTTTAATGTAATTATCTACCTTGAATTTTTATTATTTTGCAGTGATCCTAGTTCAATTTTGGGTGGTGTTCGGTTACCACCAGATACGGAAATTATTAAATATACGTCGTCTATCGTCGGCCCTAAAATACCCGGAACTACGAATAGGGGCCGGAAGAAAACAATATCGTTAGATCCGCCTTCTGTTAGTGTTATGCCTACACATTCTAGTACAGGGATGTTAATCGAAAGAGGCAGTAAATGGGCTAAATTAAACGTAAGTTTAAAAAATATTGGCATATTTTATTTTTATTTAAATAAAATAAAAAACTTTCAGCAAGAATCTAATGAATTATCATCCAATAATGACCGTGTTGAAGTTATAAAATTACCAGCGACGAATGGTAGTCCGTCTGGAATCAATATACCATCGTATAGTGGTAATTCAGAGCAAACAAATGATGCACCATTAAATTTATCTCTTAAGCCAGCATCTAGTTCATCAACTACAAATTGTCAATCTAGTAATTCATTAAATTCGCTTAGTAATTTATCCTCAAGTATTGGAAGTGATCGAATATGTAAGTGGTATTTTCATTTTTAATTAAATTATAATTTAAAAGTTTTTTTAATTTATTATTTTTTTAAAATAAATTATTTAGCTCGACGTAAACCCGGTCCAAAGCCTCGTCGTGTAATTCAATCCTCTTCACCACATACAGTTCCAGGAGCACCAAGTGCTTCACTGGCCCAGCTGTTCGCAGCTGCAGATTCCCCACGACCACCTAGCCGAAGTGATGATAATTCAACACCGGACGCAAGCATGGGAACAACCCTTTCTACAAATACATCTACCACGATTCAGGCGCCAAGTGCACATTCTCAAAGTCAAAATCACAAAGATGGAAGACCTAGGAATTTAGGTAGAGGAGTATCTAAACCTAAAAAGAATACTGTTGCGTCTCTTCTTGCGCAAAGTAGAGCTTTAGGGATAAAACCAATGCAAATTGATCCGAATACTCCAATGAATCAACAAATTTCTTTGTTGAAAAGTAATATGCTTGCTGCCCAATTTATGGCAGAAAATGTTGATAAAGAGCATTTAGTAAGTTTATTTAAAATATTTCATTTTACATTTACTGTTATTAAATACATTTTTGCAGGAAAAATTACGTGGCGCATTGAGTGATTCTAGTAATATGGAAGTATCAACTGATTCAGACAATTTAACTGATTCGAATCAAACTGATTCCGAACCAGAGACTGACGCGAATGGTGTTTCAAACCCAAAGAAAAGACGGACTTATAATGAGAGAGAATTACGACTGCCGTTAGAACAAGGATGGAAACGTGAGACAATAATTCGTGGCTTAAATAAAAATGGCGGGATTAAAGGAGATGTTTGTTATACACCACCAGATAGTAATATCAAATTAAAACAAAGTACCGACATTTTACAGGTAATATTTATTACTTAGAAAGTAATTATTCTTACTTTATGATTTTTTTATATTTTTGTTACAGTATTTAGAACAAACCAGAAATACAGAATTGACGAAAGATAATTTTACATTTAGTTGTAAAATAATCTTAGGTGATTATTTACAAAAACCACCTCCTGGAGTTACATCTGAAGGCGAATACTTACGCATGAGTGAAGAAGAAGTTACTAAAAGGTATAATTAAATGCAATAATCTATTATTAAAACAAATATTAATTTAAAATGTTACATTTTATTTAATTTCAGATTAGACGATTTACGTTCCATAACTCGTGGAAATTTAGCAGTGGAACAGCGTATTGAAGTCGCTCGTCGTCAGCAAGCAGCAAGAGCTGCGGCTCGACTAGATCGGGAGCATGCGCGGATTGTACGAGATATAGAACGCAATGAAANTGTTTTATGAATATTGTACGGTCATGCATTAAGTAACATTTTTATATCATCTGTACTAGCATTTATTAGTAAACACTTTCGTGAAGGTATAGTATTCATATACCAAATTTATTGTAGTAAATTTTATACCTTCTATTTATATTTATAACATTTAATGATATTTAATTACCAAAAACATTTATACAAATCAGGACACAATAAAATATTGAGTTCAATATATTTAAAATACTTTCCTTAATATTAAATAATAAAAAAGGTCTATTTATAAAATAAATGAAATTCTTTTGGAAAGTACGTAATGCATAATGTGAATATGCTACATTTAGGGCCGCAAACGGTTAGCATTTTCCTTAGAGCAGAAAATACAAATAATATCAGAAATAGAAGGAGGCAAATCTAAATCAGATGTATCTCGAGAACTGGGCCTGGCCAGTTCCACGGTCGCCACAATTTGGAAGAATCGTGACCATATTTTGAATGCATATGGCACAGATACAGAAAGGCAGACAAGTTCAGATGCCGACTACTCCATTAATAAAACAAAATACGATACTTCTCTATCCAACAACATACATACTTGTTCGGATAGTTTAATGGTAGGTTTTAAGTCGGCTCTGGTGTCAGGATTATTTTATCATTCGTACAAAACATAACTGCCTTTTTACCCCTACATCTATCTAACGTATTGCTTCTTGCACGCACACTCAACGAGAAGAGAATTTATATTTAGTAAAATATTGATTAGGATTCATTTATTTATTTTTTTATAATTTAGTTTTATTATTACTGATATATAAATAGATTCATTTTGCATTATCTGCTTTTATTATATTTAATCCTAACTCTATTATCATCGCTTGAAACTAGTAGTTCTCATTTTTACATAGTTAATTCAACAATTTTTGAATAAATCAAATATTGTTGGAAAACTATAAATTTAAATGTATTATTACAATAAATCATCAGTTTTCTCATTAACTATGCCTTCACATAAGTGACAATAGCATGTGAATGAAAGATAACATTTAATATTATGCTTTCCGCATGAATATATCATTTAATGAAAATAACAATTGTCAAATATAACTATAGCTTTGAAATTAAATTTGATATTTTATTTATTTAAAAAAATATTACTAATAAATATTGTAATATCATTGTATTAACACTTGTATTCGATGCAAAGCAATAAATTTATTAAACATTCCTCAATTCATTAAATTCAACGAGTATCAAAAACTATTCTGTTATTATTATTATTTATTTAATTTTTATTTGAGTTAAGGAATGTAATATTTCTTTATTTTATTTTTCGTTTTGTTAGTTAAAATTATTGTTGCATGACAGGCAAGACGTAAACGACATGAAGAACTAGGCAGGCAACGAATGGAGGAACAACAAAGAAAAATACAGGTATATTTATATAAATTATATTAGTAATATTTTTTCAAAAGTTTATTGTATTGTAGAACAACATTTAAAACTAATTATGTAGCATGTGGTAAAAATGTAATTGGAAAATTATTATTTTTAAATTTAAATAATCGAAATTTTGACTTTAATACATAAAAAGTTATTGTCATCATTATTAAGTTTATATGAATTTTCTAAATTTTTAAGAGTGTTTTCTTTTATAGGAACGAGAAATGAAAAAACAACAAGCTGCTTTACTTAAGGAACAGGTATGTAAAATGATCATCTTTTAAATAAATTACAAAAAAATTAATAGTAAATTATAAATTTAAAATTTATATTCGTAGTTAGAATATATTTAAAAATATATATTTTTGTTTTAGTTAGATAATAGTTAAATTTGTGTAAATTTAAAAAAAATATATCAATGTATTGTAGATTTAGCTTCTTCATTTTTATGAAAGAAGTGTTGTAATATTTTTTGTACCTTTAAATTGATGTATTATGTAGCAAGTCGTTCGCTTGTTGTTTATGTATATGCTATTGTAATTGTAACGCTCTTTCTCTTTGTCTGAAACCAGATGTACATACAGGAGATCAATAAACAACGGGAAATGCTCTACACTGTTGAATTGGTATGATATTTTGTATATACTATTGTTCAGTGTATATACGAACTAATTGCCTGCCAGTTCTTACTAATTCTTTATTATTATATATAACACTATCGAAAATTCCATATTATTATTATACATTTCTTTCTATAAAACTTGTTATGTTAGATATTTTCGTAAACACACAATTTTAATAAGTAATTAAATAGCAGCGGCACCAATATTTTGAAGGTATGGTTAGTATTGATATCGGAAAATTATAATATAATATTTAAAAAAAAGTATAATTAATATGTACATTTCTCTGTGTAATGCTATCATACTCCATACCTTTAAAAAAATATAATTCTGGGATCAGTTAAAATTGTGTAAACGATAAATAATAAATATATCTACTTTTTTTAACATAAGTTAATATAGTTTAATTTTTATCTTGTATAATTTATATTTTAAAATAAGTAAATAATTAATTAAAATGCTATTTATAGTTTAAAATATTTTAAATATACAGTAGACTCCCGTATAACTCGTTGAAGGTATTGCAATTAATATTTTTATATAATTGTAAATTTTATACAACGCTTCAAATTATAAAATACAGGATTAACTGAATTTAAAAAAATATATTTACTTGTGTTGAGCAATAAATTTTTTCTACATTAATGATTTAAAAAACAATTTTCTTTACATACATTAATAATGTTCTGTTTTTTTAATCAACTGCATATATGTATATGCCATTTATTATATGAATATTGTCTTATTTTATGAAGTATAGAAAATCAAAGAACAAAGATGTTTTAAAACATTTCTTTAGAAAAATGCATGGTTTATATATAACGCGAAATCATAAAGCACATAATTTATTAACCACGTTATTCGGAAGCCTACTGTACTTAAAAAAGTAGTTGGATTTAAAAATAAATTAAAATTATATACTTATTTAGATATAGATTGAACGTAGACAAGTTTTATACACAAGTATTTTGTTTATTTGCATGTTTTATTTTATTTTATTTTTACACAATATACAGAGCCTGAAATTAATTACAATTTTAGCATATGACACACAACTAATTTGAATTTGGAATGCAAATATATTTTTAATTTAATTATGATTTTATTTTAATAAATTTTTATTATAGGAAAGAGAGAGAAGACGGCAACATATGACTTTAGTTAAAGCATTAGAAAGTAGACGCCGATTAGAGGAACGAGAGCGCAAAAAGCAACAAGCTATTTTAGAAAAACAAGCAAGTAAGGAGCGAAGAATGGAACAGCGCCGTATTGATATGGAAATTTTAACAGAATTACGAAAGCCATGTGAAGATCTTGAATTGTCTCAAAAAGATTTACCGGAATATCCTCGAGTACCAAAATTACGTTTATCTGGACAAGCTTTTGCAGATATTTTAATGGTTTTCGAATTTTTACATAACTTTGGCGAAACTCTAGGTTTTGATATGGATTCACTTCCGTGTTTAGATTCATTACAACAAGCTTTACTTAATGAAAGTCTAGAGGCAGAAGAAGAGTTGTTATCGGTTATGACTCACTTACTTGTTTGCGCCATTGAAGATCCCGGAATTCCGAATCCAGCACGGCACACTACGTTACTTGGACAAAGTTTACGGCAAGCGGATATAACTCATCAAAATTTATCGGAAATTTTACGAATTTATTTGTATGCTAATGCTACTGGGGAAGTTAAAGCACTAACAGGTATTGTACATGTATTTATTTGCGTTTTTACAGCTAAATAATACCTATGTATTATTAAATTTAAGGAGTTCATTTCGAACGTGATAGAGAAAAACGTATAGCAGATCATTATCAAAATAATTCAGAAATGCAGCATACCCAAAGCGGTAAAAATGCAACATATTATGAATTGTTGCATGAAAATACTACTTGGCAAATGTCAGATAGTCTTAAAGATAAACCGTTCTTATCATTAAGTCCAACTGATAAATCTGCTATGATAGCTTTCTTATGTAATGAGCTTTTACAGAATAAAGCTGTCATTAGACAAATTGAAGGTTCTCTTGACACTGTAGCTCAGTTAAAGAAAGAACGATGGCTGTTAGACACAAAAATTAGAAAGTATGAGATTCTAATATTCAAAGTTATAATTGTATTTACTAATTAAATTTAATAAAATTATAGATATAGAATGATGACAAATCGTAAATTGCGATCTGAAGCAGCAGAAAAAATGCAAGCACAGTTGAAAGATGGATTGGATAACTCTGTAGCAACTGCTGGGGGTGGAGATGCTACTCCTAGAGCTGTAGATTCTCCAGCACCGACACCTACTCCACATAAAGATGATCTTCTTGTTGACGATGAAGAAGAAATTAGTGAAAATGAAAGCGAATGTACTCAACCTGAAGAGGTATTTTTGGTGTGATATTTATTTCAATTTTATCTTTATTAAAATATTATATTTGTATAGGAGGAAGATAAAAAATTATCTGGGGAAGAATTAAACAAGAAATTAGAAAAATTACTTAAAACTTCTGAAACTCAACTTCAAGCTTTAAACACATCTGGACATCAACTTCGAGCAACTTGTTACGGTCAGGATAGATTTTGGCGTCGATATTGGTCTCTCCCAACTGCAGGTGGAATTTTCATTGAAGCAATGGAATCTGCGCAACCTGAAGTATATAATGAGGAAATTTGTGAAAAAATAGAGAAAAACGAAAATTTGCAAATTAATAGTATTGACGATATTAAAAAAATTGTGCCGGACACTGAAATACAAGATATTAATGCTGACAAAGAAGTAAGTCAAATTGTGGGAGAAATTAATAACAAATTAGATAATAATGAACATCGGAAAACACCCAATAGAGAAGAAGATGAAATTAAAGATATTAAAGAAAATGCAACTGAATCTCAAAAAGAGGAAGATATACCTAATGATTTACCGAATAAAGTAAAGACTGAGTTGGATGACATTGAGGATCAGATTCCTGGTAAGCTTGTACAAAAACCAGTTCAAAAAAATTTTAATCTCTTTGAAAAATTAGGTGAATGCATGGAAAAAGAAAATATAAATATGGAACCTAAAGAAGAAACAGATAAAACAGATAAAAAACCAGAAATTCCAGAAGAAAGTAAACCTGTAATTAAAACTGAAGTTAAAGAAGAAATAAAGACTGAAATCAAAATGGAGACTGACGAAGAAAAATCGTTTTCTGAATGTGAATCTAAATGGTTCAGTATTTTATCAAGAGATTTTGGTTCCTGCGAAGGTGTTTACATGACTTCTGGAAACCGATGGGATGCTAACACAGTTGGAGTTTGTACTCGAGAGAACTTTGGAACAGAACTTAAAATTCCAGTATTTCCTCCTCCTAATTGTCAAAATAGTTATATATCTTGTACAGGATGTGATAGTCCCGGTCCTTTACAGATGAGCGCCGAAGAGTCTTCACAGTTAGAGTACATTAAACTACATGGTCCTCCACCAAGATTAAATCGTGTACCCGTTCCAGTAGAAATGCGTACAGGATGGTGGCGAATCACAGAAACATTACAGTTTCGTGAAGCTTTAGATAATATGCATCCCAGAGGCGTTAGAGAAAGAGAGCTAAAGAGAACTATACAAGCTACTATGCAGTCTATGTATGAAAGTTCAGGTAATGTACAAATTGAGGACGGTCAAAAATCGGCTACAGAATTGACCGATTGCCCTGAAGGAAATAATTTAACCGAAGCGGGAGCATCTGTTGCTGATAAACCAGGGTCATGGAATCCCGTTGTAGCAAACAGGGTTGATTTAGCTGTGCTTGAACAGGTTAATATTATTTTCAATTTAATTTAATATTATATAGTATTATTTAAATAGGAAATATTTTATTTAAACTTTTAATATTTGGTAGGTGGAAGCATTGGAAGATAAAGTCGCGAATGCTTCAATGCAGGTAAAGGGGTGGAAAATACCAAATAGAGAAACGGAAGAAGTTAGTCCAGGGCAGGCTGTTGCAGTAGCTAAAGAAAGATTATCAGCATTAGAAGCTGCTATTGAAAGGAGGTATCTTAAACCACCATTAGGCGTCAGGTATGTACTAAATTTAAATTTAAAAGAAAAAACAATTTTTCATTAATATAATTTTTTTAGTACGGGAGATGCAAATTTAGCAGCAATTGCTCAAGAAGCACAAAATTTAAATTCCACATCTTCAACGCAACAACAACAGCGTGATCAACAGTCGACACCAACCCCATTAATCGAAGAAATCCCCAAAGGTTTGACAACGTGGCGCGAGGCAGTCCAACGAACTCAGACTTCTGCGCAGTTGGCAATGTGCTTATACATGTTGGAGGCATCCATCGCATGGGACAAGAGTATTATGAAAGCTGTGAGGACTTTAGCTAACTCTCAGTCTCAATCCGTAACAAAAAACAAACAGAGAGCTCGCTATGTTGCCAAATTCAGTGTGGGTGCATAACGCTTTTTAACATGTCCATTGTGGAGCTTGAAAAATACCTACACTGTATTTTGTGCATATAATATTGTATTGAATGTTTACAAAAAAATATCTTTTATCGGGTTTGAACTTAATAATTATTTTTATACTATTTAAATTTATTATTTGTAAGCATTCATTCGATAATAACTTAACTTGAATAAACAAAATACTAATGATTGATGTTTTTAAAATAATTTAATTTACGTTTTATATTTTTTTTAGTCTATTTATGAATAACATTTTGTTAATTAATAATATTTTTCAAGCCTAACAATTGACTGCTTTTATTTACTTTTATTTAATTTTTCTTGGTTACGGTTCTATCTTCTTTTATTTAAAATTTGCATGTTTAAAAATCTTTATTTTATTATAATATTTATTTAATTTAATTTTGTATACTTTATTTTAAATTAAAAACAAATTGAGAATGAATATAATATAGTTGTAGTTGGGATAATTTTATAATCTTTCTAATTTAATTTAATTTTTGTTTGACTACAGAATTGCCAGTTTTGTCATAGTGGCGACAACGAAGATAAACTTTTGTTATGTGATAGTTGCGACAAAGGGTACCATACTTATTGTTTCAAACCTAAAATGGAAACTATTCCAGATGGAAATTGGTAATTATTAAAATTTATAATAATTATTTATTAGTTATTTTATAATTTTATTTATTTTTAGGTATTGCCATGAATGTATAAATAAAGTAACAGGGGAAAGAAATTGTATAGTTTGCGGCAAAAAACAATCATCTGGCAGATTAGTTTTATGCGATCTCTGTCCTAGAGCTTATCATCAAGATTGTTTAACTCCGCCACTTAATAAGGTATTTGAAGTGAAAATATGACTGGTTAAAATATAATAAAAAATTATTTAATTTAATAGGTTCCACGAGGTAAATGGTATTGTTCAAATTGCCATTCAAAAGCACCTAGTAAGAAAAGAAATTCCCGAAGATCTAATAATAAACAAAATAGAGAAAGCGAAAGTTCTGATCTTCCTCCTACAAGGTATTATCACTTACAGAATTTTGTTATATTTTAATATTCATAATCGTTTTATAAAAAAAAGTTGAAGTGAAAAATTCAGATGATATTGCTAATTTAATTTTTTTACCCTTCTTTTTAGTCCAGCTCCGTCGCACAGCTCTGTAACCACAAACGAAGATCTCACTAATTTATCTACGTCATCTTTAATTAATTCAAAAGAACCACCAGCTAACGTTTCTGGTAGTTCTCAGCCTCAAAATAGTTCCCCCTCCACTTCAGCACAACGAAAAGAACGTGTTTCTAAAAAATTACAAAAAGAACTTGCTCCGTGTAAGGCGTTACTTGAAGATTTAGAGCTGCACGACGATGCCTGGCCATTTTTATTACCTGTAAATACAAAACAATTTCCGACTTATAAAAAAATTATTACAAGCCCTATGGACCTATCAACTATTAAGAAAAGATTACAAGATTTACAGTAAGTAGATAGTAATATTATTTTTGTTAATTCGCAAATAAATATATTTAAAAATTTCCTTGTTAGATATAAATCCCGTGAAGAATTTTATACGGATGTGCGACAAATTTTTGATAATTGTGAAACATTTAATGAGGACGATAGTCCAGTGGGTAAGGCTGGTCATTGTATGCGCCAGTTCTTTGAAGCTCGTTGGAATGAATTATGTCCCCCGCATCCAGGAAAAAGTTGAGGACTGCTGACTGGCTCTAAGCGGCCTTATCACCGGAAATCAAATCCATCATCCTCAACCTCAACGATTGAGTAATAAATAGGACAAATTCCTGTGCCGTGCAGCTCCCAGTTATGTATAAAAACGCTAAATTTTATTGTTATTATTTATAGCTCAAAATCGAAGTGACTGTCAAACGTGTGACTTAAAAAATGAAATTTTGATTATGAATGTTTAACTTTTGTAATTTATTATGATAAAATATTAGTGAACCTGTTGTAGTATTTGATTTTAGATTTTGATTCTTGTTAGCTAATCAAGAAAACTTAATTTTAATGTATCGTTTCGTGTTATGGTTAATACTTATCACAGTAAGTTCATGTATTTTTGATAGTCCAATTTTTTTTATTATATTTTTATATTCTAATTTATGATTTAGGTTATTAAATACAAAAAAAAAGAACAATATTCATTGACAATGAAAGTAATATCGTAATTCGATACAATTTATAAATTTGTACAGTAATTTTAATATAACCCTGTTTTGATAGTATTATTACAGTCAAACTGATGCATATTAGAAATATGTTACATTTTATCCCAGTGCTTTTAAAATTACAAATTTTGTAAAATTAATAATTTTATTAAGTTCATTTGGTCATAATAAATAAAGTTACAAATAATGACGCTGTATGATTTCTTTTTTTTTTTTTTCATATATAATTTATATTAATTTGTTGTAACTTTGGAAGGCCAAATGACTTTGGACACATTGTATAAAAATTTAAATTATATTTCGAAAAATTACACGTCCACAGTATTGTATAGTAGAAATAAGTTGACACAAAATTGCTCTCTGGAGACGAAACATAAATACTTGCATACCATTCCAGATTTAAAATTTCGATAAAAGAAATTTAGCATTCTACATATTTGACATTTTAAATGACGATTTTTGAAACATTTTGGAGTATTATGCTTCATAAGTGTACATATTACATAATAATACGAATTAAGTTATATGCGCTGGCCTTTAATGTATTTATTATTTATTTTATAGTCTGCCTGGCGTATATATAAAATGTGTGATTTAGAAAGTTTAACCTATGTGACAGAACAATATGTATTATATTTGGAGTTTTTTTTTTACTTAATTTATATTTCTCTAGTTCGATTACACTATACCACATGTCAGTCTGCCAGTTTTTCCAAGCAAAAATGAGAACAATATAAGGAAAACATTTGTTTAATAGAAATGTATGTTTTCGTAGGCTAGATCATAAAGATCTATTAATAAAATTGCGATAAAATTAGTAACTAGTTATGTATTTCAGTGTAAGATATTTATATTAATTATATTTACTTATATGATTGTGGCATTGATATTGAGTTTTAATTATTATTTTCTATATATACCTTAACCCATACTATTTGATCGTTATTCAGCAAAAACATTATGTAAAAATTTTTTTTTTTTCTTACCTGACTTAAATTTTCACTAATAATATCTATTACTATAACAACTTTAAATAATTGCGCTCAATTTCTTCCTTTTTGGATATTTGTTTCATAAAACAATTGAAAGCAAAGCCTACTTATATTGTACTGTTATATACAAAGTATAGAAAAGAATGCTTAATTTAAATTTGGTGTAAATTATTAAAATCCTTTTATCTATACTTAATTACTCTTTGGTTTATTTCTAATGTTAATAATGCTTTATTTGTGTTATAGGTCATATTAGTATTTTAATTATTGTATAAACCGCAAAGTTAACGTTAATTATTTTTATTTATCCAAAAAATGTTCTAAATCGCTTCTTACAAATATGATTACTATTAAAAATTTTACATATATAATGCGTAATTTTAATGTGTAAAATCCGTAAATTGTCACCTATATATTTGTCGACGGTCATAGAAGTTCGCCTCTATGTATGTCGATAAGCCAGGGTATGCTGGCCTAGCTTTATTAAAATGGCGTAGTGTATGTGCAAGTATAAGCTGTCAGTGAGTATATTTTCACATTTATGAGTAAAAATATAAATAAGTGTTCGTAAATCAATGGAAGAAACTTAAGAAAAGGTATATCTATAAATATTTTGTTTCTTTTTTATTGAATTTATATGGGTTTTACGAAAATTTTACATTCTTGACAGATTCATTGATGTATTTCTTATATGCTTCGTGCTTCATAAAGCTGTTAAGATTTATAAGATAACATAATTATTTGTGTTATAGTTAATTAAAAAATATTATTGATTGTTACTATTTCATAATAGTTCACGCATTTGGATTTAGATTTTTTTACTGTTATTTTTTAACAAATGTTAATTAAACAAACTATCTATAGATGATAAATTATCTATTATTATTATACTTTAGTGAATATCATGCAAGGACAAGAAGGTATGGCAGGTCCTGCAGACCACAGATTAGCACTCATTCATGAAATGAGCGCCCAAAATTTTGATTTGATACGCTTTGCCTCGTATCGAACCGCAATGAAATTGCGATTTATTCAGAAGAAAGTTAGTCGTAAGTACGATTTTATGCTATAAATATTTGTTATTATTAATGATGTTTTTATATTAGCTAATCTATCAAAACATTTCACAATCAAAATAATAAAATAGTAAATATTATTTTCTAAATATTTGAATTGGGGTTAATATAATCAAATGTACTTTGAGACTTGAGTATTTGTATTTATTATGTAAATTAGAGTTTTTTTTATTATCAGTAATTAAATATTATTACTTGTGTTATTTATTTATCATAAACTTGTATTTTTTAATTATGCTAATTTTATTTTTATCATTTTAAACAACTAGCAATTGTTCAGAAATTATAAAACTTTACCTTTGATTATTATAAATATTTAAATGAAAGTTTTGTATTATTTTTATTTTTCCAGTAATTTATTTTATTATTCAATATGTAATAAAACATTGTTAATACCTATAATACAAAAATATTTTCACTAATATTATCTAATAATATTAATTAATTAATATTTTATTCAGGTATAAAACAAACATTTTAAAACAGTGAATAAATTTAAAATAATTTTGTTTTTATTTATTTTGAAAGGATTAATATTATAATGTTTAATATTGGTTAATTATTTTTAAGTTAGAGCATTTAAANTACCTTTGTTTTAGTACATGCTGTTGATATTTGGAACGTTATCGAAGCATTTCGTGAACATGGTTTGAATACTCTAGAGCCTGCAAGTGAGTTAAGTGTTGCACGACTGGAAACCCTATTGTGTTCATTATTCCATAGTTTAAATAAAAGAGTACCGCCCGCTCAACAAGTACACGTCGATACATGTTCTGGACTTCTTTTAAATTGGTTACTTGCTGCTTATGCTACTGTGTAAGTCTTTCATCAATTAATATAGTTTTGTAATACAACTGGTTAATATATTTTAATAGTTTCATTAGGAAACATCTTTGTTGATTATGTAAATTATTTCGTTATAAAAATATATAAATTTAAAAGCAATAAAATCAATTAAAGTCAATTTATTTTGTTACAGTGATAACGTTGGAAAGATTCGAGTATTTTCAATTAAAATAGCACTAGCTACATTATGTGCTGGTAAATTAATGGATAAATTAAGATGTAAGTTAATATTTTTTATATAAAGTATAAAATAAAATAAAACAATTTATTTTACAGATATATTTTCACAAGTATCAGACAGCAATGGTTTACTTATGATGTGGAGATTTGCTGAATATCTTCAAGAGGTGTTAGCATTACCGGCAGCTGTTTACGAGTCACCTACATTTTATTACAATGATGTGCTTCCTTCTACTATTTTTAATCCGGTACTTGCATTTAATAAATTGAAATTCAAATAATTAATTCAAATAACAAATTTTTTATTTTTATTTTCAGAACGCTAAAATAACAGTTAACGATTTTATGGATACTATGATGTCTGATCCTGGACCACCAGCCTTAGTATGGCTACCTCTTTTACACCGTATTGCCACGGTTGAAAATGTTATCCATGCAGTGATATGCGACGCTTGCCAGAAAGAAAATTTCGTAGGATTTCGTTATCGATGCCAAAAATGTCCTCATTATACTCTTTGTCAAGATTGTTTTTGGAGAGGACGTGTTTCACCGCCTCATGGACTTGACCATCAAGTTAAAGAATATTCAACTTTTGTAAGAAAATATATATAAAAAAAAATTATAGTAAATTAAACTATAATAATTGGTTTTAATTTCAGTCTCCAAGTAAAACCATCGGACATACTTTACGTAAATCATTTCGATGTGTTCCTGAAAAACAGAAAAATAATTTACCGCGGTTTCCAGACCAACCTGAAAAAACACTTAATTTATCGCACATTGTGTAAGTTTTGGAGAAAATGAAATTATATATAATTTACTTGAATTAATAGCTTACTTTCAGCCCTCCTTCACCAATACCGTCTCATAATGGATTCCCAGATGGTCCATTTAATTCACCGTTTGATATGGGTTCTTTGGATAGTCGTTCGACGGCACGAAGGTAATTATATTTATATAATTAATTTATTTGCTGTACTAAACATCTATAAACTTCATTTATATACATTTATAACGTTATTTTTATCCTAAAATATATAGTTAATGTTTTTGTTTTCAGTTTGGATAGTGGAAGAGATGACGAGCATCGTTTAATAGCACGATATGCGGCAAAATTAAAACAAGAAGCAAGATCTAATATGGTATGTTCATTAAATTTTTTAACTGTTTGCTTTTCATGTTTTAAAAAATTTAGCATGTTTTATATGTTACTTGCTTCACCTTGTATTATAAATGTGAAATATTTCAATAATTTAAAATTCTCGACTTATAATATATATTCAAATTTTTCGAAACAACTTTTGTGAATTTCTCTGAATTAGATGTTACCTGTTAATCTAAATTATATAATTGGTAACAAAATGTTGATTTCTTTTATTGTCTGATATTTTTGTGCTTTTATGCTTATATATTGCTTTTATAGCCTCGTCAACAACAACAACAGGGACCTCACAGAACTACGTTATTGTCTCCTGATAGTGCGGTGAGTATAGGCTTAAGCATTGTTAAATAATTAATGAAATTCTACATAAAATATTCTAATACTAATACTTTCTCTGCTTCTACGGTGTTGTATTGTTCTCAATGTGCTTATTTCACTGTTATAAATAATCAGCGATGACTTAAAATAATTTATTATTTATTAAATAATTTTGAAACCTTTAATTTTAGCAAGGTCGTGTCCCTTCTGAAGCATGCCTTGGAATGGATTCCACACGGGCGCAACGGGAACTTATCAGTCAACTTGAAGCGAAAAATAGAGAGATTATGAGAGAGATTGCTAGATTAAGGTATGTCAATAACAATAATAATTCAATATTTTGATCAAATAAAATCTCTTTTTTTTACAGACGTCAACAAGAAATGGAAGCTAGTGGACATGGACCTGAAAATCCAGCTTTAATGACTGAATTAAGAGCTTTAAGATTGCGTAAAGACGAATTAGAAACTCATCTTTCAACTCTTCAAGATTCTCGAAGACAGTTAATGGTGCAATTAGAAGGTCTTATGAAAATGCTTAAGGTTATTTCATTAATAAAATTTTAATTTATTTTCCATAACAAGCAACATTAATCATTTGTATAGAATCATCAGTCATCACCACGTTCTACACCCAATTCCAGTCCGCGTTCAACAAAATCTCCACCTCTTCCACCAGGTGCTACTCCTACTACATCACAGGCAGCTCCTATTCCAGGACCACGAAGTGCTCCTCAAACACCCTTAGGTTCGGCACCTCCGACCAGCCAAGGAATGGTACCTGTTCTTGGTCTCAGTCAATCTTCTAGTAATACTCATCTGCAGCAACAACATCAGCAACCTCCTAATATTGTACAACCATTAGGAATTAATAATATGATGATGAGGGACCATGGGCAATCAATAGGGGGTGCAGATTCTTTAGCTGGAGACGTTAGAAGCGCATTTGGGGATTCTAATTTGAGTCTAGGTAAAAAAATATATTATCTAAATTATTTATTTATATTTTTTTTAAACAAATGCTTGTGAAATCTAGAACGTAATAAATAATTTTAATTAATTTAATTTTTAACGTAAAAAATATAGCTATTATTTTCAAATATTAAATTATAGGGAGCAATGGTAACGGAACTCCTGGTTCGGTAGGACGTTCGCTTCGAAATGATTTATTGGTTGCCGCCGATTCAGTAACAAATGCAATGTCAACATTGGTGCGCGAACTTAATTCAGGTATTGATCATTAAAATTATTTTAGTTTTTGTTGCTATAACCAAGTACTAGTACAAATAAGTTTTAAAATTATATATTACATAAGTAAATAAATCTCAATTTGTTAAAGATATAATGAAGATATAATAGTTGTATTCTAAGCGTTTTCTTAACTTTATTTTAAAAAACCTGACGGCCTCCGTACTAAATGTATAATTTTATAAATATTAAATTATTTAGACTATATTTCGAAATTAACAGTTTTTTTTTAACTATTAAAATAATGATTTTAAGTTAAAAATTACGAATTTTATATTTTGTTAAAAAGATTTACAAATGTGTAAAGTTAAATATTATGCGTTTCTTATTGATATTAACCCTTGTACTTAATTTATTTTCCAACCAGTGACAATATTAGAATTATAGATAGTCAGTGTTATAGAAATACGCCGAGAATACGCATTTATGATAAAATAAGCCGTTGAATTTTAGATTTATGTGAAACTATGGATATTAAAAGTTGTAGATAGATAAAAGAATATCTAAAAATGATTACGTAAGATATTACTCGAATAAACTTGGTTATAACAAATTAATTTATCTTTATTATTGTTATTATATTGTACAAATGAGTTATTGTATTATTATTTTTATTTTTTTTGAATGGAAATGGACGTGACAATTTTTAAATATTTTTTGTGGCATGCGAATGCCCTTTTGAATGTAAATATTTTGTTAATATTATATGATATATTTTAAACTAATAATACAGAAATTATGCTTGTTAATATTTATTTAGATTTAGTACTTATAAAATTTATTTTAAATGACTGAGTGTGTTGCTCTTCTTCTGGATGCAAAATAAAAAATTATAAATTTTATTGATACTTTTGTAATAAGTTGTAAATAGGCATTGTGATTTTACGGTGTTAATAGAAAAATAATATTATAGGTTTCTTAGATTGCTTTTATTTTTGCTGTTTATATTTTTTAAATTTTAATTTTATATAAAAAAAAAAAACAGGAATTTATATATTTCTTTAAGACTGTACTTAATTTAATTTAATTTTATGTTGCTGATTTTGTTTTTATATCTTTTATTTTTACAGTAAAACACTATACACATGAAATTTATTGTTATTATTTGTTTTATATATTAAATAAAAAAATTGGAAAGTAATTTTTGCATTATATATCCATGTAAAGCAGATTACTTACTAATTCTAACAATATATAAATTATATTTATGATCACTTGCACGGTATTTATTATTTTATAGTTTATTATTCAAAAATGAATATATTTATTATTATATTCATTAATAATAATATGATATTTATTCTTTCAAAAATGTTAAAAATTGAATTGAATTGTTCCTTTAATAATAGATAAATCGAAATAATCAAAATTAAAAAACAGTATTATTTTATGATACTAAAAAAAGCTTAATAATAATAAAATTTATTGTTAAACTACAGTAAGCAGTAATAAATTATAATATTTCTGTAAATTTAAGTTTAACTGTAGTTTATCAGTAAAACTAATCAATTAAAAAATATAATAATATTGCTGAATTACGCAATAATTAAATATTATATGTTACACGTAACAATATTTATATTCTTATGTTCATAAATGAAATACGTAGTTCTATCTATCTACTACAAGCTAGCTAGCTAAGGCATAGATCTACTGTAATGTGGAATGCTGCCTGCTGTATGACTGTTACTTGCAGAACCCTCAGTGCTATCTTCAGAATCTAGTATCATCAGAAAACCACTTGGTAAGTTAGCGTTTGTGCTTTCTAATGTGATCAATGCTTGTTATGCATCTATGTTAGTGTACTTAATGATTTATAAAAAAGAATTATATATATTATTAACACAAAGTACACTTTGTACATATTTATACCTATTTAAATTTATATTTTACGCTTATCTATTATTTTTATTTATCTTAACAAGATCATTTGTTTTTTTGATCTTTTTAGTTATTATTTATTCTATTAATTTTCTATTTAATAATTAAATTTATTGTATTGAATAAATTTTTATAAATATATTAATTGATAAATATGAAGCAAAAATAATATATTTTAATTATTAAATAATTGTATTTATTGTATCGTTAATTTGATTTATAATATTTGTATTTAGTTATATAGTATTTACAATAATTTATGTATTTAGATATTTAGTGAATTTAAAATTTTAATATTATGGAAAGCAAAGTTATTAAAATTTATAGATTTTGAAGAAGATGGGGAGGAAGATGATGAATCAGATGGAGAATGGCAACAAGAACTTCAACGACGGTATGAACAGGATGCGAATTTCATGGCTGAATTACGTGCGCGTCATCCTACGAGCCCATTAGGTACACAGCCTAATCAAGGTGTGCCTCAGCAACAGGTGGGTTCTCCGTATTGCTAAACACTCACACAGCACAAACAAGCACAAATCAGCACTGCAGCACCATGCTTCACTATTTAGAGGTTTGTGTTGCGCTTCTTGATTTTATGTTATATTTATAAATACTTCATTTCAAATTTAATATATTTAGTATTAAATATTTCACCTATTTAAGTCGGCATATCAAATTAAAACATTTTATGAAAAACTTAATTGATTCGTCGACTTAATATCAAACTTTTGATTAATTATATAGAAATAGGAATAGAAAAAACTTTCAATCTTTAGAATAAAAAATATATGTAGTGATAACTTTGTTAAATGTTAGAGCAATTAAATTCTGTTTATTGTTATAATAAATATAAAAGAAATGAATTTATTATATAGCATCAACAAAAGCATGCAGAAAATATTAATCAAAGAAATGAAGTAAACAAAAGCAACGAAAATAAAGGTACAACTGAAACGAATGAAGCTAAATCAGCGGAAACACTTGAATGGGAAGAAGCAATGAAACGTTGGGTTAATCGATAAGATGTTAATGAATATGTTAACAATACGGCCCTGTATACTTTATTTTTTATTTATTTACAAATATTTTACACAAGAATAATTTTATTATTAACTATTAGATTTTCATTGTTATTTATTTCTCACTTAAAATTGCACTTACTAGTCAAATATTCCGTAATTAGCTATATTATTCGTATAACTTTTTACTAAATAAAATGATTATTAATTATAGTCATTAGTAGGTAAACTAATAAATTACTATGCACAAAAATTTATATGTTAATGTACTCATTAAAAATTTCAATAACCTTAATTGTAAATATATATTAATATGCTTATTATAAAATGCAGTTAATGCATATATTTGCAAAAATAAAAAAGACATTAAAAATACGATTTTGATAATGTTTGAAACATTATTAAAATCGAATTGTTATCATATGACTGCAAATTGAGTTTAATTTAAATATGTTGCATTGTGATAGTGTTATAATACATATTTATAAGATATTAAGAATCATTGTTACTGGATGTTGTTAAAAATTTATGCTGATCCTTGCAATATGTTTAGGATTAAGTGCACAAAATTATATTATGATCTTATCACATCAGTTAAAAGTTATATCGGCATAAATTCATAACAACATGTACCTTTTCTAGTGTAATTTTTTATGTTAAATTGCTTATAAACAATTATGCATAAATTATGAATAAATCTATCTACACTATTGTTTCATTATATACAATATATATAGTAGAATGGTGTATATAGATAAAAATGGAATGCTTTCATAAATAAAATTCTAAAATTTCATGATAAATGTAGTTTAAAAAAATCTACAGATAATTTCAACACTTTTTTAATTTCATGTGTACATAATCATAACAGATAATAATATATTCATTGTTATTTTTTAATACATTTCTACAGTTTTGAGAAATATGTTCTTAGTACTGATATTTAAAAATAGCAAATATAAATAACTCAAGGTACTTAAATTTGAGTTGTGAAAAATAATTGTAGATATATTTGTTAAAGAATACACTTTTATTTATAGACTATGAAGTGAATAACTGTAGAAGTTGTTTGAATCATTATATGTCTTATATAATACTAATATAATAAAGTAGATTTGAAAATGTTGTTTTTTTTTATTTATTATTAAGTATAAAGTTATAAACTAAAAGCCTTTCTATCATTATTATACATAGTATATTATAAACAAAATTTCAAAAATAAAGCCCAAAGTTTTTAGGGAATATTCATATGTATTTAATTTTTTTGATAAATTATACTTAAATAAATATTTTAATATTGTATAAAAAATCGTCGAAGTCCAATTTTATAGTAAAATCAAAATTAGCAGGAAATTAGAAGAATAACATGAAATTCCAAAGAATTTGTTACTATAGTGAAATTCATAGATCTATTGATATCATATGACATAGATTACTCCCACTTTCTTACCAGATTATAACCAAACTAATCTGACAGTTAAAAATTAGGGTAATCTGTGGTTAAAAACACGTGGTCAATTCTCCTGCTTCTGCATATTTTGTTTTTAGGTTAAAAGTTATATTTTAAGAGAAAAATGGTTAAAGAAGAAAAAAATAAATGGAAAGCAGTTAAATTAGATGGTGCATTTGCAGCAAATGATATAGAAGGGCTTGTTGGAATCGAGGAATTACATGATTATGATTTAAATTCTGTTCTTGAAAATAAAAAGGTGTTTAAATGCATATTTTCTAAAAATAATTTTATATTAAATCTGTAACTTATTATTTATATAGAATAAATCAAAGAAACGTAAACTATCAGAAATACAACCAGAAAAGAAAAAAAGTAAACTTAATGAGACTAAAAACGATGAAAACATCATCCAACCGGGAACTTTCGTAAAAAATCCAAATTATGTTCCGAAAAAAAAATCTGGAAAAAAGAAAACTGCCAAAAAAATCAAAATTAAAACTGAAATTGGACAAACTGTAGAAAAAAATGATACAGAAAAATGTTCATTGGACGATTTAAAAGCATGGAGTATTGTTTCCTTACCAGAACCTATATTACAAGGGTTAGCTGATGTAGGCTTTACAAAGCCTACGCCGATTCAAGAATTAACACTTCCTGCTGCGATTTTTGGTAATATTTAAAATCGAACTATAAACAAAATAAATACTTATTTAAAATTATATTAGGTCGGAGAGATATCTTGGGTGCAGCAGAAACTGGTAGCGGAAAAACATTAGCATTTGGTTTACCTATTTTAACTGGTATATTAAAACAGAAAGAAAAGGAAACAAGTTTAAGAAATGATGACGGAACTGAGATTATTGACGACGAAAATCACGAAAGTGAAGATGGTATTTCTTATTTAATTTAA
>NEEE01001250.1:9554-23217 GCA_002278615.1 Pogonus chalceus
TATGTGCAACAATAAAGTGAAAAATCTCAAATGATTCAATCGTTATTTGAAAATTGAAAAAATTCTTGAATATCACTGTTTTTTAGAGCTGTCAGTGTGAGGTCCTTCCTTACAAATTCATCGTAAGAAATTGTCACTAAAAGTTTCACAAAAACAAAAAAAGTTAAATGTTTAATAATTCAATATAGCTAATTACTTTAATATAAATATATTTCAAAAAACATGTTTCAAAGATAATTTAATTTCTTTGTACTCCAATATAAATGAAATTTCTCATTAATTGCCCTATTACAAAAAAATATATAAAAAACTAGAATATATTCGAAAGATAATTAACAAGAACTTTAAAACATATGCAATTAAAACAAAACCAGAATAAAAAAAAGTCTAATAAAATTTTTATTTAATTCTGTAACATGCTTGGCCAGTTCACAGCATTTTTTTTATTTTATTTACTTTACGAGATAAAAAGCGAATAGCCCGCATCGCATTTTCCACTCTTGAAAATTTGTACGTTTTGGCGTATTTCGTATTTCAACAAAAATAAACACCAGCCGTTAGTATTAAATTTACGCAAGTGGGTAACAAGAGCTGGAGAGACTCATGACATCGGATAACAACGTGGAATAAAGATGGCGGCGCTCAATGTCAAAGAACTCAACGAAATCAATGGCCATCATGCTCTTTATTCTTCAATGTAATGAAAAGACTCGTTCCATTGAAATTTCTTTCAACAGAAATACTCATGTTTGATCACGCACAA
Organism: Pogonus chalceus; assembly: GCA_002278615.1. NCBI lineage: Eukaryota > Metazoa > Arthropoda > Insecta > Coleoptera > Carabidae > Pogonus > Pogonus chalceus. The sequence goes on from NEEE01001250.1 coordinate 10,318, forward strand.
AATATTGCTATTTAATTCAAATTAAACTTATAGCGTTAAGTTATCCACTCAAATTTCCTTAACGCCTTAATTTAAATCTATAACATGTCAAGAAACGCATATAAACTTCACTAATGCTATAGCGAAGCGAAGTCGTTGTATTACCTCCTATTTCCTGAATGCATTTCATAAATTATGTGAAAATATCTAATGTGTTCGGTGCATGAAAAGGGAGCGCCAAATGCAAAGTGTACGGTGATCGGCGATCGATCGTTTTTTAATATAGTAATTTTTGTAAAAGCATTCTAATAGGATATTGAAATATATTTATAACGTTATTTACTTCAATTATTGTGATTGTTATTGACATATTGAATTGCTCATGAATGGACAGGAAAATTAGGTTAAGTTTTTATTTATAAATTGGTTCTTTATATTTTATATTGAATAAATTTTTATGCGCATTGTTGTTGTATTGTATTTTATAATAAATAATATTAATTTCTGTAATACCTTGTCTATTATTTAGGATGTTTTCTTTCATAGAATGTATATTTTATAAATTGTGTTGGGAGGGAGAAATGAAACTACCCTAAGAGAACATTGAAATAAAATAGACTGTAGGATTTTTTTTTATAAATATTAATAAATATATTGTATTTGTGCCATGTGCAGTACATTTCTTTAATTTAGTCTGAAGTTATTGATAATTTTGATATTTTGCAACTCCTATATGTATTTTCTTTTGGCATCATCGCCTAGATGTGTCATTATATGTAATCATGACTATTTAAAAATGTCTTTAAAAGGTTTTTCTTTAACAAAATAATTTGAGCAGTATAATTCTGCATAATATCATTTATAAAGAAAATAAAACGCTAAACATATCCGAATTTATAAAAAAAGAGTTTTATAATGAAAACAAATAAATAAAAACAAAGAAAATGNTAACACAGTTAATAAAAATAAGTAAAATTTATAAAAATAATGCAAAAAGATTAAAATATTTAACCAATTTCACAAGAAAAAATTCTGAAATCGATAAAAAAAAATTCAAGTAATAATAACTTATTGTTTAATGCCCTAGATTTAGCCCTTAAATTATAGCAATTTTTTTTGCGTGGCTCTTACAAAAATTAGTTTTAGGCTTTTAAAACGCTACATCCACCACTAACAAAAGAGTTTTATCTTAGTTAAGATAAATAAATTTACAAGAATCTAATAAAAAATATAAATTTAACATATTTTAACTATATATGTAGGTTCCTAAATTTACGCGAAATATTGATTTATATTAAATTTAATTTGAAATATATACTAATATGAGGCAAAGAATAAAAGATAATATCTTATGCAATGAAAATTATTAAAATTATTGCTTCGAGTTATAAGCTAGAAATTTTTACTAAGGCATTTTAATTTGAGTTTAAAAGAAGAATTATATTTTAAGGAATATTCTTAAAATTAAAATAAATTCATCTTATTAATTTTTGCAAACTAGCAATATTATTCTCTTTAATATAACTATTTTGAATTATTAATAATATTTTTTATTAATTTCGTGTATTAGTTTCACTATTATTGTAGTGAAATTGGATTTCTTTAATTTTACAATTTATAAGACCTTAAAACTATTTTCAAATTCTATAAAATGTACTTAAAAACAAATATATTATAGGCAAAAATAAAACCGGTTCAAAATTTGGATTTTCCTACAACTCTACATTTGAGAGTTATTCAAACATTTAAATTAAAACGTATGACCAAAAAGAAAATTACAATTATAATTCCAACTATTGACTAACTCATCCAAAGTTAAAAAAAATTAATCGCATTTCCAAATTTGAACAGAACAAACATAATCAAAATAATTTAAACAGTATCATAGTAAAAACAAAAAAATAAATCAAAACGAATCTTTTTCATCGCAGTTCGTAATCAGGTATGCGAAAATTAAACAAAATCTAAAAAAAATAAAAACAAAAAACACAGCCGCAATAAATTGTCGACAGTAACGCCATTTTCCCTTCAACCGTTGAGTTGCGAAATTACAGATTAAAGTGGGCACTGTGATAAAAAAAAGTGTCGGCAATGGGTGCGTGCGCTGTATCGAAAACAATTAAAATTGCGTGTGTTCACACCTCGTTTAATGCGTACCAAGCAATCTGTAAATGATTTCAATTATTTTAATTGGCTCTACCAGACTCGAATGAAAATTTATTAATATCGAATGGTCCCTATTCTGTTTTAGTTATATGTACATATGTTTACTGTTAAAGGGATGATCATTTTTTGGTTAAATTGTTAATAAATTAATATCAAATATGTATTTTTATTTAAATCATTATAATTATTTATTTTGTATAAACGATCTATTGCTGAAAGTTACTGATTAGAGGTAGTTTGGGCCAAAATTGATCTCATTTCTGAGAAAATTTAATTGAAGCCTTTTTTACAACTTGTCAGTGACTGTAAAGGAAAACTATTTATAAATATAATGAAAGAAATTGAATTGCTACAAGATATAATTTCAAAAAATAATCTTAATAATAAAAGTTTCAAATTCTGAATGAAGGGTTGAAAGAAAGAGCAATATTTGTGCAACTCAATAAATATATCAAAAAAATTAACATTAATATCATTGTTTAACTTTACGATGAGTAAAAAATATAACAAAAATTACGAGAAATTATAGGAGAATCCACATAATTCTTATAATTTAGCGTGGAAAGAAATTTCAGGAAATGATTGAATTGCCTATAAGTTTGTTTTGCATAATTAAGAATTTGTATTGAAAATAAATGGCAAGTCTAATCCCGGGTGAAATAGGCTCTATATCTCCATGTATCAAAATAGTCTATTTCATTACTATTTTAAAATGTATTTTTCTATTTAATGTGTTAAATATTTGTAAGATTAAATTAAAAATAATTAAGTACTTACATGAAAACGAAAAATGAAGAAATATTGGAAAACTAACCTGTAACAAAAAATATTAATAAATAAAACATAGAAATGTTTTAAACAAAATATTCAATATAATATATAATTAATTATTTTCTGTTATTTAAAGTGTTTCTTGAAATATGAATACAATTTTAAAAGTATTTTCTTTGATTAAAGTCAGAATTCATAAGAAATTTTTTGCTAAGTTTTCTAAGTATACGAAGAAAATTAAATGGTAAATACAACTCTGCTAATAGTCTTCAATGGGTGATTACTTCTTTTATTATTAAACCTTTTATTGTAATTATAAAACTCACCATCTGTATAATAATTTTTATCATTTAAAAATAATATAAGCTCCGATGTTAAGGATTACCATCATTGGTTGTAGGATATATCGATAAATCCTACAATCAATAATGGCAATCATTACCATCGGAGCTGAAATTATTTTTATATGATTAAATTTATTATACAGGTGGTGCATTTTATAACTATGATAAAAGATTTAATAATAAAAATAGTAATCACTCATTAAAGACGATTAGCGAATTTTTACAATATTCTGATGGTTGTATCAGAGCCATAGCGTGATATTATGGCGCCCGGTGCGAAAGGATAAAAAAATTGTCTTTCTGCACCTTTATCTTTCGGCGCCTTTATCGTTCGGTGTCTTTCTCATTCTGCGCCTGGTGCCGGGGCACCGCTCGCACCACCCACGCTACGGCTCTGGGTTGTATTTATCATAAAATTTTCTCCGTGGTGTATCTTTACATTTTGTTATTAGTTTATTAAATTATTTTTTTCTAAATGCCGGAAAACTATTAAATAATTATGATTTTTCCTGAAATAATTCATTTTTATAAATAAATAACATAAAACAATTGAATTAGTTTATTTAACAGCAACAATGAAATTTCTACGCGTTCTATTTTCATACAATGTTCTTATAATACATTGTATATACCCCAACATACAAGGAATAGTGTTAAGTTATTCAGTACAACCGTATTCCCCAGTTAACAAAGGGTAGAGGTCATTGTAATGACCTTGAGGAGCACCTTTTCCAGTGATTCGAACATTTTCGCGTTCCTGTGTATTCGCGACCGCCATTCCTTCTCATCCCCAATTACTTTCCGCGTTAATTTAATCAAAAGCGCTGGTATATCGATTGTACCGGCACTAATTGTAACATGACTTCACACTAATTGTCTAATAATACTAACGGATGCTAATGTGATTAACGTCTGCCACTATGCAATGAAACTTGACGCCGCACTGATAACGGATTCTTTAAATATACTAACGGATTTTCCTGATTGGAAATCAAACGTTGATTAATATTATTTATTCATTATAATAATTGGAATGTTCTATGTCAGGACTTTTATTGATTAAAAATTATTTATTTATTGGACTAACGATAGAAAATTATTCGCGTTAAATATAAAATATATTCTAGCAATAATATTGAGATACATCAAATTAATACTAATAAATTGAATATAATATATAAGGATGTAATTACTCCATCTTAATAATTAATTAAATGCATAGGACTTTAAATAATCCGGTATATGAAAGGAAGATTGGCTTCGAAATGCCGATTTTGTGGTTTGCATTGAACGTTAGTTCAATATGCGGTTATACAATATCAAGAAGAAGTTTAGGATCTATGAAAGGATATTGTAGTGTAATAACGGAAGGATTATGGTTTTGCGAATTACTCGTGCTGGTGTAGTTCTTTCTATAAAATTATGTTTAGATAAGATATTTATTTAGTTAAATTAGTTTTTATTAAAATTTCTTAATTTATTTGTAAAAAAAGTATAATATTGGACAATTTAGAATGTATTTGAATTTGCAAAAAGAAAATTGGTTTGAATCTTAATAAAGAACAAAACCTTTTTATTTAACTTAAGCAATAATGTAATTATGATTTTGGTTGGTTAATTTTAAAATTTAGAATAAAGAAAAAAATATTTAAAAAAAATAAGATCTCTCAGAAACTACTGCAAAAAGCGCCTTTATTTTGCAATGCACCCAGCTCTTTAGAAGTTTATTTAATTTTTTCTGATAGGCCTGTAGTTTCTAAGCTTTCTATAATTACCTTGTACATTTTTAGGCTAGTTAGAAAAAGTTTGGTTTATCTAAGAGTTATTGCTAATATCTATTGATATAGCTGTAAGCTATCGATGAAACATTATTACAAATTAAAAATAAAATACTCGAATATTAAGCCGTCATCAAAAGTAAATTCATTTATTTCTCTTGATGGCCTTATAACCAAAAGTGTACAATTTTTAAAAACGCCTGGCTTAAACAAGGCTATTTAAGCAAACAATCATAATTTTATAATTAATTAAACTTAAGATGCACAGCTTAATAAATATCTTGTTTATCAAAAAAAGGGACCCCACTTTGACAGCTCTAAAAAAACAGCAATATTTAGAAATTTTTTAAAGTGTTAAATAACAATCAAATCATTTTGGGCTTTTACTATATTATTACAAAATATTTTGAAGTAAAAATATTTATATTTGGAGCGGTGGTAGGCTTCAGCGTTAGTCACCTCCAAAAAAGGACACCTTTATGGGTGCCAGTTGCCATCAGTTCTTAAAGAAGGTAGAAAAAAATCGTTTAGATTTCCTTAAACTATATTAGATTGTCTACCGTGAAGCAAAAGATTTTTTGAAAATTTAAAAAATTGCAAAAATAGTTTTAAAGTTAACGTATTGTATAATCTGCACAATTCTTCTTGTATCTTTTTTATGACTTCGAAAATCAATAAACCCTTTTAGAGACAAGATAAGAAGTAGATTTATGCATAAAAACTAAAATCGATTTTTTGAAACCTTCAGGGTGGGGTCCTCTTTAAGATATTTTATAATTCAGCAATAAATTTTCCTATTATTGTTAAAATAAGCACCCTAAAAATGAACTCAACATTAATAAACAACACAACAATTCTAACAAGACGAAACATGTTCTAAAACTAGTGACGGTACTTCTTCATTGTCGACAGTCGCGAAACAGCAGAAGAGTATGAGGCGGTAGGGTGTATGGTTGGTAAGACTAACAGGTTCAAGTATATTTTCATTAACTGTACCCAGGGGTATTATACTCAACTAATTAGTATTAACCGGTGCCTGTGTTGGCAACAGCGTCAACTCTCCACTTAATTAGAAACATTGAGCGCTGCCACGTTAACAGCGGTGGAGAGAAGAGTGCAATTGCGATGCTGGCTCGGGAGATGCTAAGGAATTGGAGCCTTACTGCGGCGATACTTATACACAACAAAATATACGCACGCGATATTCTATCATACCAGTTACAACAAATATAATAAAAATTTAATGTTATGTAAATTGAAATAAACGTTATAAGAGAAATAGTAAGTTATGTTGATTTAAGCTTGAATCCTACTATTCTCAACTCACATAGAATAACAATCCTTTTAAACGTAAGTTTTATTGTAACTACAAAGTTTTCCTTAACGCAAAGTTTCATGTGAAATTATTTGTTTAAACATCGTGCAATGATGATTATTTTAATAGTATTTGATACGTGTGTGTGGTGTAATAACATTTGCTTTTAATGGTTTAAATACCAGACAGATTTTGTTTGGTTTTCATTTTGTTATTAAGTTTGTTGAGTTTAAATAATACATAATTTTGATTTCTGTTTTTGCCACTCTCGAAAATTGTAGTTTAAATACTTCAAATTATACAAAAATTTAATTTTTTTTAACTGCTTCAATGAGTAATTGAAGTAATAAAAATTACAATAACAAATTATAAATTCAAAATTAAAAAATGTTGATCTCACACTCAAACTCGAACAAATTGATAATTTTCAACATAAATAAAAGAATTTTCAAAATAAATATTTTGTAAATAAGTCTTTCCCATGGTCTTAAGAAGGTATTACTGTTTAGAAATTTGAAAAAAATTATTTTTTTTGCATTTCTTGATATTTTATTGTGTTCGGTTTCATATTTTTTCGAGGAAAAGGAGGGCTTTTTGTACGGAGCTGCCATTGCTGATTAAAGGTAAGAACCTTCAAAGAGGTTGAACCTTGTATCCAAACTTTAAACTTGTTTTTCTCGAAACCACTTTTGTTTCTCAGAAACTATAAAACTTGAGCTTTTAGGATCTCTACTAAGTTTGGACCACTTTCATTGAATTATATTAATATTTAACATTTTTCCGAAATCCTTAAAGTCAGAAAAATGAGAGCAGAAATTTTTTCGGATGACCGCTAGATTGTCCATGATCCAAACTCCAGGTAAATTAACAAAGATTAGGGACTGCTTGAGATCACAGAATCGGAGAAAAGTTTTCAGCCATCCATATCATATAAGACTACATTTCAAGATCAAACCAAGCATATTAAAAAAAAATAAAAATAATCACATTTTATGATTTAAATATAAATAAGTAAGTTAAAATAAATCGCAAAATATCAATTTTTAAATGCATCCCAAAAAAATTTCCTAAAACCCAATCAAAGATACACTGGCTCCAAAATATAACTCAATTCTCCTTTTTTTCCCTATGAGTCAGTTTTCAGGGTTTTTTTTTATTAAATCTCTGCCTAATTGTAATTTTTTCCCCAATATGTCTCAAAAATAGTCAAAAATTAATAAATTTTGGATCTTTATCTTAGTCAAATATAAAACAGTCCAAACTGTTTAATTATAATTTATAAATAATTCATTTTATTTTCTGTCTTCTCAATAATATGCAAATTTCTGATAATAATAATAAATATTGAAATATTACAATATAACTACAACTTCTGAGATATCCAACTTTCAGTGTGAGTCTCTGTATATGATTTTAATTTCTCCTTTTTTATTATGTTTTGGAATGAGTAGCTTGAAACATGGAAATGTACGAGTATATTGGAAACCGGAGAAGATATAAACGTATCAATCCAGATTATTACACAACAATATATACTTTTGAATAAAAACCCATTGGAAACAGAAATTTATCGAAACGAAAGCTGTTCCATCAAAGAGCAAAACTGAATGAAGAAAACAAACATTTCTACCTTTATTGAATCGTTCCATTTACATTTCAATATTGATTCAGCAGCTAACAGCTAACAGCTAGCAGTTAGTTCAATGGATGTTTTAAATTTAAACCATATCAAACAAAAACACTTGGCGTTTCTCACTTAAAAATATTTTTAAATTTGCATTGAAAAATATTCAAGTTTTTCGTTGTACGCTCCCCATTCGATTACGACTTTTAACGTTATTTCCGCTCTTAATAAAACAAATGGTATACGAATGCGAAAACTTTTCAATCAGGGTTTTATTTTCAGGGGAATTAATGTGTTAAAATAAATAATTGTTCAGTTTGCGGAACAACACATTTGTATTTGTTAAAAATCTTTTTAAATAACATTTTATTCTGTTTCTAAATGTTTATTTAATTTAATATAATAATGTTTCATATACTATTGTTCTTATTGACTCTTGGAAAATAAACGATGTAAACTTTTAAACTTATTTTTAAATATTATTTTATTATACTTATTTTCATTTATAAAAGAAAACAAATTAAATATTTGAATAAAATAAGATGATAATACTAATTTATAGGACTTTTAAAACTCTTTCTAATAACAAAACAATATGTTGCAAAATGAAGCAAGTTTTCTAGGTAATCTAATATAAAATTTACATTTCTTTTCAAAATGTAACAAGTATTACAGCCAGAGCTGTAACTAGGTAGGGGCAACAGAGGCTCTTTCCCAGGGCCCAGATAGAAGGGAGGTCCAGAAATGTCTCTCAAAAAAAATTAATCTCAATTATTTTCTTAATAATTTAAACAATGAATTTGTGGGAGAAACAGAAAAAAAAATACAATTTAAATAAATTATGAAGTTTAAACTTATTGTTTAAAAAAAATTAAAGAGACAGGAGCTTCAGAACTTTCGTATATGCATGGTAAGTTTTTTTTATTAAAGAAGGGACCCAATTTGAATGTCTTATCCAGGGCCTACAAAAAGATAATTATGGCCCTGATTACAGCTTATAGTTTCCAAAAAACGAGATATGCTTTTGAAAATGTTTATTTTGGAAAAGCAGTTATTTAATTTGATGAGTTCCTCCAAATAGCTACATGAGCAGAAAAATTTGCATTATCTTTTACCAGTTACTAGTAAATAGTTGTTTGGCTTTTACAAAAGATGAAAAATGATTTTTTAGTTTTTAACCCCCAAAAATAAAATGTTTTTAACAACGACATTAAATAAAAGCTGCAGTATCTCTAAAAGACAGTGTTTATAATACTACACCTAGGGTCTTATTTAATAAGTTTCTCTGGTAGCTAATAGTTCCTTCTTTAGAATTGTATAAAAAAACACTTATTTATAGATATTTAAGTAACCATAGTCTAAAATTTTATTACGCTTACAGTTTAATAATCATTTACTGATCAGCTTTTAGTTTTGATGATCTTTAAACTATGTCGAATATATAATATACCATTTCTTAAGGAGATTTATTATTCTTTTATGAGATATTTGGTCACGTGCATTTTTATATATTTAGATTAATATATTTATATTAAATTTATAACATATTTAAAAAATAACCCTGGGTTCAGTGAAAAGAGCTGTTGGACTCACGAAAAGCTGAAATACTTCGTTTATTATAAATAATATTTATAGTAATCAAACATAAATTTGCTAATAAAAATATGTCAACCATAAAATTTAAACATGTAGAGACAGAAAAAAAAGTTATGCACAGAAAATGAGAAAATCCTAAGTGCGTCGGGTACAGCACATACATAGTTGAATATCCTTAAATTTTCACGTTGCGATGGATAAATTGAAAGGCACAAAGAAAACGCCAACAGAACAGAACGTCTATATACATACATACATACAAACACACATTTAAATTTACGAGAGAATAATAGTTTGTTGCTGATGAACCCTTTTTCCAGTGCTGCGAATATAGCAACATAATTTTCAATGCTCTTTTACTTTATGATGCTGCGAAACGCGCCTGAAATTGGATGTTAATTTTCTGCTAGTTAAATTTTAAGATGTTAATTAAAATTTTATAAAAAGAAATGTAAGACGCCGTTTATATTTCATGTTTTTCTTTTCATCTTTATGAAGTTTCAGTTTTTTATTAAATTGTTTGTATACAGTATTTAAGTTAGTCAAGATTTTTTACTAAATATACTTTTATTATAATTGGAATTCATTTTTTTAAATCCATGTTAATTTTATTAGTTTTTTAAAAACGTTTTTACTTGAAGCTATGTTAAAAAAATAAAAGTTCCATTAATTACAACACAAATGTTAGCAATATATCATTTTTTACATTAGATATAAATTTTTACAGTAAATCGATTGCAGACATTTCTAAGTGTGAACAAGATATTTTTCTCTTACGTTCAAGTTAATGCCATTTATTGGTGAGGTGTTAAACTGAAACTATAATATAATATGTTATAAAACTTTAAAAAAGAAAGAATCAATATATAAGACATATTTATATTTTTTTATTTTTATCGATGTTTCTGGAAAAATTATTATTTATAATTATATTTTAAATTTTTTTTTTCCTGACGTAAAAATAAATATGTTCAAATATACTATCTGCCGATTCTAGGTTGATTTTACTTAGTGGCGCTAAAATAATAAGATCAAATTCTTGAACCTACTGGCGGTTAAAGAAATAGGTCAAAATTCTACTTTCTACTGTCACTTAAATAAAAAGATCAAATATTTCTATCTAATAATATCAAAATAAACAAAACAAGTTTTTTTATCTGGGAACATCAAAATAATTAAAACATGAAGAGGTCAAGTTCCACTACCTACTGGCACTGAAATAAACAGTTCAAATTCTTTTACCTGTCGACATCAAAATAAACAAAAAAAAGGTCAAATTTTTTTATCTGCCGGCATCAAAATAAACAAACCAAAAAAAGGTCAAATTCTTTTATCTGCAGGCATCAAAATAAACAAAGCAAAGATCAAATTTCACTACCTGGTAGCGTTAAAATAAAAAGGTCAAATTCTTATACCTTCCGGCATCAAAATAACCAAAACAAAGGTCAAATTTCAATACCTGCTGGCGCTAAAATAAAAAGGTCAAATTCATTTACCTGCCGGCACAAAATAAACATAACAAGTTTTTTACCTGTTGACATAAAAGTAAACAAAGAAAGGTCAAGTTTCACTACTTGCTGACGCTAAAATAAAAAGGTCAAATTTTTCTACCTGCCTAAAATAAACAAACAATTTCTTTAATCTACCGACGCTAAAATATAAAGATCATATTATAAATTCAAATCGTATCTGACTATCTACTGGCGCATAAAAATAATGAAGTCAAAATTTAATACCTGCTAGCTCTAAAATGAACATAATGGTATCTCTTGAGTTTTGAATGCTTTAATAAAACAATTTTAAAATATCAGGCTTTTATGTATATATTTTTGATATCAAAATACTTAATTTTTACTGTAACTAATAATTGTTATAGTTAAAATTCTCCTTGTAATGTTGTAAATATATTACAATGAAATTATTATCTTATTAATTATTTACCATTCCTCATAAATAGATATAGATATATGATATGTTATATTTATTTTTAAAGACGAAAATCAAAACAGTTAGCACTAATTGGAATAATAGTATTAATTGTAAAATTAGATACAATAATAATAATAGGAAATGATTAATTATGTTAAACATAGCATCCCACGTGTATTGCGTTGAATGTGGGTGCTAGTGATAATACCACCCAACAACCCAGACCAAAGCCGAAAGCCCAAAGCCCAAAACCCAAACCAAATACCAAATCAAACGAAGCATACACATCAGCGGAACAACGTCACCACATATTAGGTATGAACGCATACCATATACCGAACAGTAACACCATAGCCGCTGTAGCCGCCGTAGCCAGTCCGGAGTGACATATCGTTCCGGTCCGGTAAAGGCATCGCAACACCGGAACGACGCATGCGTCATCAGATGGTCGCATTTAAGCGGAACATACGGTGCACTAACTTGCTTTGATGCAAATTTGTGATTATTAGCGGCATGAACGCAATTTGCACAGAATGCACCAGACGTAAAGGTTAACTAGTGCCACTGCTGGACCCCTTCAATTGCCTGATTTGCGTCACTGAGAATAAAGCGGCGTGAGTGCACCGTGAGTTGAGCGTACATGATTATGATATTGTATTAACTAGGGGATCTATACTGACGTATACCGCAACTTATTTTCATGTTAGGGTTATAAATGCAACGCGGAATAAAAATATTTGTTTAGAAAAGTTTGTTTCAAGATAATAAACACTTCAAATGGAAATCAAAACAAACAATCATCATATTTATATTTCCTAATGCATTTTAGTAGTAATTAAATTATTGTACAATAATATCGTTGAGATACTTTCAAACGACGCTCAATATTGACATTTTCTATTTAATATTAGCATGCGTTTTATTTTTGGTTCTTCTTAGTCTATGCGGCTACTTAAATTTATAAATATGGTAATAAAGTGCATTAAAAAGCGAAATTAAATTCCTAAACTTTCAAAGAACTATTATTTTACTTGGTTTGCATTTAATGAAAATATAATAGTTTGAAAAAGTATTAATGAAAAGTTTTTTTAATTAATTGACAGATAGAGCTTTAATAGGGCTACAAAATTTGTGAGAAAATTTCATGCTACAATTCGTAACTGTAAATTTATTTCAAAGATGTAATTTTATTTAAAAAAATGAGTAATCAAGGTAAAACCAAGATTCTCTGATAAAACTAAGCTATCCATAAAAGTAATAAGATAATAATAACACTGAGAAGGTACGAAGTACGAAGAGATTAAATATAAAACTAACAATTATCCTCGATTTTTCCAAACAGCTCTAACGATGTTGAAGAAAATCAAAGATTAGAGATATTTTGGGTCAATATATATA
>NEEE01001256.1:10860-28140 GCA_002278615.1 Pogonus chalceus
ATTTAACCGGTAACTTATCGACATTTTTGAATCAGTGTCGAAAAAATTTAATTCGGCTTCGAACCTAGCTAATATAAAATATAATTGTATATTTTTTAAATGTTTTATTTATAATTCTACATACATTCAGATTATAATTATTTAATTGCTTTTATTTTAAACAATTACCAGTTATGAAAATTTTTGCCTAGATTATAATATATTTGATTATCGACTGAATTAATTATGTAAAAAATACTTTTATAGACAATTTACGAAATAGTTGTTCTATATTTAATTGAAATAATTCTTAGCCCTTTGCACTCGGACTTTTTCTCTCCTAAAGCTTTCATCAGCCCGGACTTTTGTTTGCTGTATCTTGCCATGTAATGTGTGATTTATTTGAAGGTAAAATTTGCATATTAAATTTAAAAGACAGTATATTTTTGTTGTGTCCCTTTGAGTACAACGCCAAAATTTGGCAGTTTCTGTGAGTAGAACTTCGAGTGCAAAGGGTTAATAAAATACGAATTATAAACTTGAAATAATTTAACAAATATTTTGATTATTATCATATAAGATTAATTAAAATATTCATGTATTTATTTAAACAAATTCATCGAATATCAAATCGTTTCACATTTGACGTATATACATAGATATGTAAATCAGTAAAAATCCACAAACAGTATATCTGTTGGTTGCCGAAAGAAGTCAAAACGAAAAGTCGATTGTAGAAAGCAAACGTGCTTGGCCTTGCCTCTGAGTTACTGGTTCACTGGATACAAATCTTCCAAAAGCGCAAGGTTTAAGTGTATACAAATTCAGTTTCCATTCGAAGAGATCTCCATACATGACGACACGATACGGTGTACGCGACGTCGACATACGGAAAAATCTTTTTCTACGTGCAATGTATACGTTGTGTAGAGTGCGTGAAGAATGCGTACTAAAATAAATATGAAGGGAAATGTAGATATGATAGAAATGAAATGCGTTGTGTAAATAAAACTTCTTCTTTATATATTACGCATATTCGTATACCAGTTTATTTTTATAAATAGAAAAATTCGTTGCTATATTCTCTAAAGCTTTTATTAATTCAACAAATTGTATAAATAGTATTTAATTTATTAGATATTGGAATAACAATAAAAGAGAGAGCAATTTCTCGTCTTAAATTGTATTTTAAACCTTTAAGCAGACTTGCAGTCATTTGAAACGATAGTGGTTGCGCGTAACCCGTTGAATATTTAGGATTTTGATTTTTTTCATTTACAATTTTTTTAAGGTACATCTACTACAGAGGTAATTAGCACCCTAATTTATGTTGGTTATTTTCTACATTATTATATTTTGTTAAATAGATTTATCAACTTTAAGTATTAGACTATTTTTTGTTTAGGGTTTTAGAAAACTAATTCATAAAAAAAATGTTTTTTAAATATTTAAGTAGATCTATTATCTTTGGATAATTGGGTAAGGAAACTATTTGCTTATAAAAATTGTATTTCATTCTAAAATTATAAAGGTAAAGTTTAGCAAAGTCAAGTAATAAGAATTACAGTAGTTTTATTATCTGTTTGTGGTTATCTCTTCATTTTAGGTTCAAATATTTTTGGATAAAAAAAAAAAACAATTTGGAGATAAAATCTTACTCAAACAGTTTGGTGAGTTTAAGGAAAAGGTTTCAGAATGGACTAGTAAGGTGTGCATGCTGAACTTATTCGACTTCACGCGACCGCTTAAAAGTTAAATTTGAGTCTAAAAATAAAATAATTAAAAAAGAAGGCATAAATAATTAAATAAATTGTTAGAAATCGTCAGTTTAATACTTTATATACTTAAATGTTTTTGTAGGACAGAGAGCACATAAACAAAATTTATTTATTTTTTCATTAATACAAGTGAAGCATACTCAGAAATTGTAAAAATTATTATTAAGAAACTGGCCTGCAATGAAATACATAATAAAAAATTAGAAAAAAGCAATGAAATAGCAAGAAAAACCAAAATAAGCTCCCGAAAAATCTTTACCAGTTATAATGGAAGTTGGATTGTCCGCTAAATAACAGATTATTCAAAGTTAAATGAACCAAAAGTAGCAAAACTGATGGCTGAAGAAAATTTAGGAAAAATTGCTTGCGCTAAAACATTTAGAAATATTAATGGCCGAAAAGTTTGGATTAAACTTTATATTGATCAAATTAACAAAACTCAAAAGTCTGAAGTTCATTAAAACACTAGTTTAAGAATGTCTTAATCTTGTTTAATCAGATTTATCATAAAAATTTAAGAAATGACTTATTATAAGATGACTTTCAAACTACTGATAAATTTAAACAAAATATATTACTTATATAGGTTAAAAATTAATTAAACTAATCGAAAAATATATTTAGTGTATAAAAGACTTAATTAATGAATATTATAACGTATGCATAAATTTGCAAAACTATTATTAATTAATACTAACATGATTATACCGGTGTTTTGAAATATTCAACGTGTTTAACATTGCCAATGGTCAGTATAGTTTTGAGTTCTGACAGAATTAGTTGTGGTAGTGGTTTACATACATTAATATGAATATTAATTAATATTATACAGTAGTTATTAAACTTCTATTGATTACTACTAGTATTTATATTTGCTGGATGTGTATTTAAATTTACTACAACTGTAATACAGAGTATTGTTAACAAACAAAGTGTATTTAATGTGAAAACAGTGTAAGTTGGTGTAAGTACCAAATATGTATATTAATTTCATAGTTTTACCAGTATAATTATTATTTTAGTTATATATCTATAAATATTTTGTACCATTAATTTTTGTCATTTTTAAATATAAATTTGAGTTATAAATGATTTTAAAACACATATATTTTATTAAATAAATATAATATTTATTTCCATTTGCTCTTAGTTACAACTTTGAAAAAAAAACTGTTCTCAGAGTATAGCTATCGTCAAATGGTAAAATCGAAGGTCTAGTAATTTTATAAAACATCAAATATTAGTTAGGCAAAGGATTTTAAAAGAAAATATTAATCAAAATTTGGTAATGAATATTTCATAGAAAATATTGGAAGACAGTATTACTTTATTTCAAAAACTCCGTGTTCTAAGAAACATTAAAATTATTTTAAACTGTACAACTGAAACAACTTTATTTTAAAAAGAGTATAAATGCATTAACTGGATAAATTTATTTTTAAAAATCAATTTTATTTAACTATTGGAATGTGTTTATATTTATAAAACTTTTTAATCAATAATTTAAATGAAATTAACAGAGACAATTTCCAATATTAGAACGTAATGTTTGGTTTTTGATCAACAGTTAAAATTTTACTAGAATTGTTTGTTTTACGTTGATGCAATCAAATCATAAAAAACAAAATATAATCCTTGTATAAACAATATGTTGAGTAGATTTGGTTTTTAAGCTTCAAAAAATAAATATGGTATCTGTAATTCTTATTATTTTTGTTTCATATTTAGATACAATCATCACAGAATTTTTATTTTTTAGTATTTACTATTTACAAATATGGAACAAAATATATTTTTATTTTTATAATGTTTCGAAGCTTTCTATATTGATTTTATATGTGTTGTTTTTTTTCTATCAAATGCAAAAATATTTAGTAAATTGTAATTAAAATAATATTATAATAACCTAAATTATTTTTTCAATACAAAAAATGCAACTGATGAAAAATACTAAAATAAACCCTTTTCTGTGAGGTATTATTCAAGTACTAGTGTTTAATAAGATAATATTAAGTTTTTATTATCTTATTTACTGTAGTCTTTTGAATTTAAGGGGTTACACCCTCAAATAACCACGTTTTTTGCTTGATAATTTTTTTTTTACTTTTAAGGTATATTTTAAACGTTTAACCATTTTTAAATTCAAACTATTTCCGATGTTATAGCAATTAGAATGAATATTTGGTTTTATGACGCTGGCGCCGTACTGTTTTTTCTTTGGGTTTTCTTTGGAACTATTATTTTCAAACTGGTATATTAGATATTTCAAGATCTACCCAACTGATTTTGTTAAAACTTAGAATACGAATTTTTTATAATACTATCTAGAATGTGTCGAAGGATATTTTTAATTGGGTGCCATGTTCATAAGTTATAAATTTTTCAAAGTCGAAATTTCAATAAATATTTGAGTTTTTTTTTCAACCATCAGCTGTCATTTCTACATATTTTTTAAAGTTTTCTTACGTAACATCTTAGCTATTACGTTTCTAAATAAGAAAAAAAATTCATACAATGCCTGACAGAAAAAATAAAGACCATCAACAAGGATTTTTAAGAGATAATCTTATTGGCTCATATCTCCGTCTGTTTTTTTAATTTTTTTTTTTTATTAATAATTACTTCAAATTAGTCATAAAACTACTATGTATATATGTAAAATAAAAATTATTTTATATACTTAATAGCTGCATCAAATTTTTTTTTTAAATTTTTATATGTATTTTTTCGTGCACCAAGGTGGTGTAACCCCTAAAAGCCAACTATTTTTAATGGTTATTTTATTAATTTGCTTAAAAATGTATAACTATTTTATATTACATATTATTTTATAACTTGCCTAATAGATTTTTAGAAATGAAGTTATAAATGATGAAGCTGTAAATTAAAATTCTGAATAAGAGATATTTGAAATAATTTTACCTTTTATTTAAATTATTGATAAAATCTTATTATAAATATGTAGCTTTTAGTCATTATGTCTGTCTCCAGATTATTATTAAGATCTTTAGCTATTTTTTATATCGCGTTTTCGGTTCATCTGCTTATAAATGATGAAAAAATTTAAAAGAACTCTCTAGAGATTATAAACGTTAAAGTATAAAATAGTTTTTCATCACTACATTTTTTGTTTGTTTTATATCTTAATAAAATTAATGCCGAATATAAAAATGCACTTTATTTTTTATAAGCTGAATTATAGTCATAAAACAATAGATTCAACAATATTATTTTTTATCGAACAATAATATTTTATTTCATGTATTTTCTCTAATAAAATTTACACGAAATAACAATATTTATAGATATAATTTTAATTTTAACAATATAATATAGGTACATAAATTGAAAAGAGAGTATCTGTTATCTATTGAAATTTAATACATACAATATATTTATAAAATACATACATAGATCAAAACATACAAGCGAATACATATATTATTTTATATTGTCTGAGTATTTCATGAAACACATTAAAATATTTTATTATGTCCAACATAAAACTGAACAACATTATCCTATAAATTCATATTTATACAACGATAAAAATCAAGACAAAATATAACAATTCCAATACGTTCAATACGATTTTATATATTTGCATTTTATATTTTTCTATTTTGCATTTTATTTATTGAAAAATTTACATCAATGTCACCTGCAATGTAACTGTTTTGTATTATTGCTTTTTAGTGACGCATTTTTGTAAAAATAAAATATAATAAATGGCTCACTTCATTTTATTTCCGAATTTAAAGTTTATAAGAATTGTTTATTAAAAAAACTACTTTTTATATATATTTGTATATTGTTTTTATTATGAACTAACCTTAAAAAGTTTGAAATATAAAATAAATTAGGATTTTAGTCTTTTAAACATGTAAGTTACAGTTATTATTATTATTATTTTTTTTTTCTGTTTCAGGAAGCGAGAGACAAAGGAACATTTATACTACATACCAGTGAACTTACATAGTAGGTGAGTTATGAAATTTATTTTTATTTACATAGTATATATACATTATTTACATTTACTGTAAAATGACTTACATTGTTTTGTTACTTTTTATTTTTACAAAAAAGTTATAAATAACTAACTTTTGTTTTACCTTTTTAAACAAATAAATATATGAATAATAGTTGTCCATACAAAACTTTTCTCACGATACTCAGTTAAAATTTATTATATCAATTTGAAATTTGATTTCATATGATTTATTTTCGAACAAAAATCGATAGATCAAGATTATTGATATGTTACTTTAGATAAAAATAATTTCTCTCTCACGAATATTGAATAATATTTGTTTTATTATAAACATAAAATCAATTAATAATATAATTAGTACCAAACACTAATTTATTAATATAATAAATTCTAGTTTAGTCGTCGTCACGAAACAATGTAATTGTGTAATAATTGTACCGTCTCACGATCTGAAACGTTTTAAGAATTCCGAAAATACCGTTGTTGCTCTACACATAAACGATTTATAAAGAAGTAATAAATATAAACAAAAACTACGTATAATACATAAATAATTATTCCAATAAAATTTCGACGTACTTCACAATATTGAGAAGTATGTCGACTGAGCTTTAAAAAAATGAGAAATTAATTACGTATGTCTAAGTGAAATAGCTGCTTATTATTATGTAATTACATTGCTTCGTGGCGACGACTATAATATTAATATTACAATGAATAATAAAAAAATTTTTTTTTTTTATTGAAGGAATAAAATACAAAATTTTCCTAAAGAAAAATATGACACCTTATCTACCAACAACAAGGTAGATAAAGCCGGTTTTACCCTCAGTCGTGAGAATAATTAATTTCAAGTTATTTTCTTAAAATAACAAATATAAGAAATAATTATGAATAAGTATAAGAAATAGTCAAAAATAATTTTGGATCGATTTAATATATTAATATTAATTTTAAATAAGCTAATAATTATATCATAATCATAATAAATGTTCTAAAACTGATGTTTATAATCCACGTAACGGTGCAGTATTATTATGCACTAGTGTTTAATAAGATAATATCCTAAAATGGCAATATCTAGTAGCTATTTTTTAACTATTAAATTATATATACGTATTTCAAATTGTATTCAGATTTATTTTTGGTTGTTTTTTTCTTTTAATTCAAGTAAATTTATAGTATTAAAAAAATTTTTGTTTGCAACAACTCGAGCTGAATTATGCCTCATTCCGAGCTTATTACAAAATATAATATCATGCTGGAATAGAAAATTTACCCTCATATTTCAAGCATTTTTGTTTTTTATTTTTTTAGTTGAAATAAAAAAATTTCTTTTGTTAGTACAGCATTTCTTAAATTGTGTTACGCGAAAAATTGGAATAATTTGGTTATCTAATAAACCTGTGTTATCAGTTTTTAAAACTAAAAGTTCAAATCTACTCGAGTGCTTTTTAAATATTAAACAACTTAAAAACAATTCCACGATGAGAAAAATTTAGAAACGCAGAAATAGAGACGTATTTTTGTAAATTAAATTTACCTATTTTCCTTAATAACAAAAAGTAGTTGTAAACATAGACAACTCAGTTGAAATTCAGTTGAATTTTAATCCAACCTGAAGTAAATTGCTTAAATAAAAATTCCAATTGTTTATTTACAGTCGTTGGAAAAAAATATTTTCACTGTAAATCTTACGACGGAAAAGCACAAAGCTGGAGCTTTGTCGCCCAAATTTCTGTGAGCTTGGTAGGACTTAAACAAAGGTTAACCCATTTGCTCGGTTTTATCCAATGTCATACACGTGTCAGGAATAACAAAAGAATAAATTCAGTGTTGTACATTCCTAAAACTTTGACGCATTCTTTTTAAAAAGTAGAACAATGTCATTTGTTTTCTTGCTAGGATTTATTTTATTCTTTACTTAAATATACAATTGCCCTTTCTTAACATTTTCCTTATTA
The DNA here is from genome assembly GCA_002278615.1 of Pogonus chalceus. NCBI lineage: Eukaryota > Metazoa > Arthropoda > Insecta > Coleoptera > Carabidae > Pogonus > Pogonus chalceus. The sequence continues at coordinate 18,573 of NEEE01001256.1, forward strand.
TATATGGTCTTGTAACAACAAAACAAATGTATATTATATAATAATAGACAAAACAAGACAAGACAAAAATAGTTTGAAATAAATTTAAAATATTTACTATTAAAATTAGTTAATAAATGGGAAAAATTATTTTAAATGTAAAAAAAAAACAACTCAATGTTTATATTTGCAATAAATAAACTTTGGATTCCCTACTTACGAGTTTAAACTTTAATCAAATTAAAACTCTTTCCTAGAATTTTATCAGCAAGAAAATCCATTATTTTAATTTTATATTCATAACTTTATGACTCATTTATAAATATATGAAGTTGTTACTAAATTTAGCTTTATCTTATGTCAGTAATTATATAAATAGATATAAAAATACATTTATTATGAAGGTTTATTATTCAAGTAAATAATATTAATTAAATTTATAAGTATGACAATGATGATAATAAAGCAATGCAAACTTCCCAGATATAAAAATATTATAGAATTATTTTATAATTAAGTAATAAAAATGTATTTCAACTGGCGCCTAAATTCAATATAACAAGTTTAATAGTTATTACATCTATTGAATATTATTGAACAAGATTGATTTGAAACTATTTCTACATAGAAACAAAGCTTATCTATACAATGAAATCATCTGAGCCCTAAGTTTAATTGAATCTGTATCTATTCTGCTGTCTGCCTACTATAAATCATAATATAGTTAATCAATTTAATTTAAAAAATATTCTTTTTGATATAATATTTATTTCACTACTACTATTGCGAAATTCATACCATTCTTGTGTAATTTTCATTTATATAATGTTTACATTCTGCGCAACTGTGCAGTATTATTATGCAACTAGTGTTTAATAAAGTAATATGAAGTACTTTCTATTGCATAACCACACATTTAGTAGCTATTTTTTAATTATTACAATACGTATCTGTTAAACTTTATTCAGAGTTTGCAACATGTTTGGAATAGCCATTCTGCTCTCGTGAAATCGAACTGAATTATACCTCATTCCAAACTTATTACAGAATATACTATTTACACCAATATTACAAAATTATTTATTTATTACTAAAACTAAATCTAACTCATAAATATATTTTATGATCAACAATATTCTTTTTTATTATTAATTTTGGAAAAAAATTAATCCTAAACCTGTGTCAAATTTACTAGTTTACTTATTCTCTTTGCAGATTCTTTATTTTATAGTTTAGGCGAAGTGTTCTTGTTTTTTAATCATACATAAGTATTCAGTTTTGTGCTTTTNTGTTCTTGTTTTTTAATCATTCATAAGTATTCAGTTTTGTACTTTTGTGTCATAAGCTTTATATCTTTTAAAAGATGTACATTTTATGTCCTAGAAAATAGAATTAATATTATTATTAATACTACAAATTCGTAATTACATGTAATAACTATTAGGATCTAACATACATAAGTTAATATGAAATTAGGAAGTCACTTTTCAATCCAACAAACTGGTGCATTTCTATAATATTTACATTATTATAATCTGAAAAAATAAATACAAGAAAAGGTTTCGCTCTTTATAAAAAAAAAGAAAAGTTTTTTTTATTAAGTTCTAAGGTATAAAAGCAAAGCACAAAAAAACTAGTTTTTGGAGTTGTCCATTTAAAAATGGTGATTATTATTGTTATAATTAACGATTTTAAATTTAAATATTAGCTTATCTTTATGAAAAAAAAATTAAAATTGCATCTTAATCTGCATCATATTATATTTCTCATCACTTTATTCATGTTAATTCCCCATATTTTATTTATTTTGAAATATTACGACAATAACTCTTTATAATAAGAAATAAGTCCATACATAATAATAACTAGAAAATAATGTAATTTCTTTTCTTATATTACCCTTAAAAAATATATGTTTTTTTTTCTTTATTTAATACAAAATTGCATAATAATATTTTAAATATTAAACTTACTAAAAATATTATAACTAGAACTAAAGTTAGCTAAATTGATAACTTAGATAATGCATATTGTATACATTAATAAATGCATTCTTTAAACTAAACCATTCAGGCAAAGTTTAATGTCATATATTAACATTGAATTAAAACACTAGCTTATTTTTCTAACAATAAATAATTAAAAACTTTGTTTTATGTTTCTGTTGAATCAATGTTTGATATTTTTATGCAGTACTCATGAATCTATTGGTCATAACTACAGAATATATACTTTAACATATACATCATGTTAAATTAACAATAATAAAACATTACATGAACATTAATCGATCTACTTATCAATACATGAATATAAATAAATGTAATCAATATTCTTCACATGTTCAAATTCTCTATAATTATAATAAAGTTGTATTCAACATCAATTTAATATATAATCATTTATAATTTACAAATTTCCAAGTGATTCATTTTATACATCACGTTTTACTGAATTTCCAATAAATGTTTTGTATTTACAGGCAATATTTGACAATTTACAAACTTCCAGGTATATTATTTGTTAATTAAATATAATATTGCGACATTTTATGAATCATTATTCCATTTACATTTGCAATAAAATATGACATTAAATTCAAATAAACTAAATTTGAACTACATCAGTATTATGTTGTGTTTGAATATTTATAACATATATAGGTATTTTTAGTATATGAAGGTACTTTTATAACTTATATATGAATTGAATATGTAGTCATTTCCATTATACATATTCATGTGCGATTTTATGAGAACATCTGTTAGCAAACTTAAATGAATGCCGCAATATACAATTCGAAACAAAATATTCATATTTATTCGGATTGTTTTAAATGTATGTATATTGTATTGTCTTTGGAATATATCTATCTAAATATTAATATTTTTTTAAATGTACAAGAGCGTTTAGATGCAAAATTTGACTTTTAATAACATTTAAAAATACTTTTAGATAAAATTCTGACATAATCAAGACAATAACTTAGAAATGTGTTTAAAAAATATTGATTTTCTTAAATATTTCAATAACTTTTCTAATCAGTTTCACTCTATTTGTTACTAACTAAATCGCAAGTAATTTATCCGGATAATATGTTCTATAATATTTGCTAATACTTTTACCGGTTTAGTCAATATTAGACATCAAATGTTATTAGTTGAGGAGTCAAAAATAATTCTTTTAGTTTTTAATAATCTTTGATGTTATATTTTTCGACGATTCTATAAATTCTGTTAGATATCATGTTGATAAAGGTAAATATGCAAAAATTATTTCTTAGTTTTGTTTGTATTGCACTGTTTATATTTAATAAAGTTGTTCATACAATTATTTCAATTTGATGATAAATTTGGTATGTTTTAAAGTATTTTAATACTATTATTTTTCGAAATATAGCGTAAATATATTTGTTTTGCTAAGAATATGGAGAATTTTGGCAGAATTATATAAAAAATACAAGGTAAAAGATAAAAATTGATTTATTTTTTACATTTTAAATAATATTTTAACTTTCATTTCATTTCAAATTCAATTTATTTTTGATAGTTGATACTCGTTGTATATATAGAATAAAATTTATTGATCTTTGATACGTTTTTAAATTTTCACCTTCCTAAAATTGTTTAATATGGAATAAATAATTGGGGAACTTAGTAGGGCTGTATTTACTAGCAGTAGGTAATCTATTCCTACACGACTTTTTGGATGCGTTCATGTAACCAGTCAAGGATCCTTTTTTTCGGATGCCTTGTTCATGTACTAATGCAAATATATGTAAGAAACTTTGTATGCTTGAAACGGTTTATTGATTATATCTGATCAACAACGAAAATTATATGTATATTATTTATTTTATTATATTTCAAAGAAGTTCGTTTTAATTTGTAATAAAAGAAACGTTATTTAGTATTCGTATTTTATTCGAGATTTGTTAAATATAAGATCTAGTTCTCTATAACATGAATCAAATAACAAAGATTCTGGATTAGATTCAAATTTCAAATCACTAGTGTTCACCTATAAAAGCAGAAAAACCTTAGTTTATGCTTCTATATTTTCTTCGCCACGCGCGTAAATTAGTGATCCGCATGTACTGCAAATGGTACATAGCACAGACCAGTGGATGAATTTAACAGTCCGTGGATGCGTTCATGTAACAGTCGGATGGACTGTCCAAGAACCTGTTGAAACAATATTATATGTCTGACATACATCTGATAGTCTGAACTAACAGTATATATACGCATATGCATCAGCGGCAAAGTTAGCAGCAAATTCGTAAAATTGATATTGAGTAATCTGCAGATCAAAGGTTGTTTTACTTTTGTTAATTACATTAAATGTAGCCGATATTTATTTATAATTAAATCGTTGAATTAGTTCAATACAGTTAGAATTCCTAAACAATTGACCCTTGACATAGATGTTATAATTTTGACCGAATTCCTGCGAAATATATAGTTTTGTTTGTAAACAAATGTTTATATTTTATATAAATGATTGCTTCTAGGAAACAGGACTTTGTTTATGGTATATCCGAAGGATATAATATTTTTAGTATCGGTTTTACCTTCATACAAAATATATTTTATCACTTTTATTTTTTATATTATTTTTTTCTTTTATTTAAGTTAATGTATAAATGAAATAACCTTATTTTATAAACTAAATATATATTTTTTTAATTAAAATATATTATTACTGTTAGTTCCGGGTTGATTAAATAATTATCAAATTTCCTTTACTTTGGGTCAATTATTTTTTTTTTTTTTTCTAAAGACATTTAAATTTAAGTGTCTCTTTCAAAAATAATATTTTTTAGATTATCTTTTTTATGAAATATTGTTAACTAATTTCTTTATTAAATTTATTTAATTTAATAGTACAATTTAAAATAACTTAGACACATTTTTCGTACACCTATCCCTTAATTTACGCGAGTTTTTACGAGCGATACCAATATACAGAACCAGCAAGTATATTTTTCTATTAGTTCAAAAGTTAACCCTCCAATAACGCGATTTCCAAATAACGCAACGGCCCTCTTATAACACGATTTCTGTACAACTATGTATATATTTTATTTTATCTTACTTACAAACTTTATTTCCGCGGTTTTCATTCGCATAAAACAAATCTATGTGTAACTAGCTCAGAAATGTTAATAATAAAATAATAAAAATTGTATTTTATTTTTAAATTATTTCCCTTTGTATTTTAGTCAAATTTATAATTCATCGTTAAATGTGCTTAAACAATAAAATGATATTATTAATAACATATCAATATTTCAAATGCATTAAACTTAAAAAAAAGTATAAAAAATTCATTAATTCTTTTTATATATAAAAAATTATTATCTTATCAATACTAATTAAAATAACTTATAAAACCATGAACCATTTTAAATAGAGATAGTTATATTAATTATAAATGTTTTAAAATAATCTTATTATTATAATTATAAATATATAAAATATTCATGGTTTTCGTAAACTTTTATAGAAATTGTACCAACTACAATCATTTAAAATGAAGTTAAAATTCAGTTTCTAAATGAACGTAGGAGCTTTAAACTGGAAACGTTGCAATAAATAGGCAATGCAGTTAAAGTAATGTTTCGAGTTTCCATTCACGATTGAAATCGACCCAGAACGCTAACAGAATCCGGTATAAAACCGCCAATTTCAGCAAAACAAGCGGAAATCAATTTTCATCCATTTAATCATTAACCGAACGTATAACAATTTTCAACGATTCCTTTACAGCAATGCCTCATTTCCATTACTACATATTAAAGGTGATGCCAATGTATTTAAGTAAATACCCAATATACCTTTTATGTTTATAATTAATATCAATCAATGTATATTGTGATTATTACAGCTATATGTGTTTCTGTTTGCAAAGTCTCATGTTTCACTAACAATTAATTTATTTACTAATAGCAAATTTACATATTATTATATAAGTTATTGAATATAAGTTATAATAAAATTTTTGTTGTTCAATTTAACTTTATAAACTTATATTTAAATTCTTTAAATTATTATATTAATGTTGTGGGTAGATATTTCGCGAGTGAAAAAAAAGATTCTGAAAGAGTTACTGCTCATTCAATTTATACTTTCAACTTTGTCTAAGAACTAAATTATTCTCATTTTATATTTACAAAGTATTTCAACATTTTTGGTTGTTGATTTTTAAACAATCACTAATTTGAATGTAAATAACTTTTAAAATATTTCTATATTAGCAAAATCTGCAGTTTCTTAAAAAAAAAGATTTTCTTGAATAAAAATATCATATGAGCATTTGAAATGTCATAAACTTCGTAAATTATATGCAGAATTTATTTTCAAACTATTTTTTAAGATTTTCAATTTTAAAAGTTTTCATTTATTTTACTGAAAAGAAAAAACCACTGGTAGGGCGCAGAAGGAAAAAGAACACTCCGTTTTCCAATAACAACCAGATCTAAATATTTTTTTTTTTTATAATTTAATTTTTATTTTAAAGATAAATGTTTAATTTTCTGGTTTCTTGTGTTAAAATTTCTGTTATTTCTGAAATAATAATATGAATTTACTTTCTTAACCNACGATTTATTTAAACATTACTATTTCATACTTATTAATTAAAAACTTTTATATAATTGTAAATAAACTTTAACTTAAAATATTTGATTCATATACAATTATGTACGCAAAATTTTCTCAAAAGCAAAGTAACAGTTTTTGATATTTAAAAAATTAAATGAATCATAGAATCGTCTTATTAGAATACTGGTAAAAATTAGAATTCAATTTATTATCTTTAATTTTAATTCCGGGATCTTGTATCCCTAAATATTAAAAATTTGTTTTAAATATGCCATTACACATTATTAAAAAAAAATTAAATTAATTATTTTTTTATAATCGATAAATATATAATTTGCTGTAAACTTCTATTGGAAAAAATAAAATAATGCAAACAAAAATTGTAATGAAAATTATAAGCCTTTTCGGAGTTTTCATACAAAATAGAGAATAAAGAAATGAAAAGATAAGCTATGCGGAATCGGAAACAAAGACCTGGTTAGATTTGAAATTTATTCTGAATAAAATTAAGCTGAGATAATATTATTGAGCACATCAAAGCAAAAAGTGGTTCATTTACTGATAAAATCTACAAATCAAGCTATTGTTTGAGGTTAGTTGTTATCTGAAATTTTAAGAGCTGCACAAGATTTATCATTATCAATATCTTATTTCTTAGTTAAATCGTTTTTTAAATTATGATTCTGAATTAGTTTGTCATAACTACACCTAGTTTCAAAAGTTGCAACGAACTAAAAAAGTATTAAAATATTAAAATCTAAGTTTTCACACCATGATAGTTAAAGGTGTTTATTTTCTAACTGGTGTTGTCTTCGTAGATAATTAAATTTTATTATCAACTACTAGAGACAAGAAGTAACTCATATAAATACCCTAAAGCTGTAACTTTCGTGTCATTATTAAAGCAAAGGAGTAGTTACGTGTTAATTATCATAGCAATTACAATTTTTAAACTAATTATTTCCGTTATGTAAAATAATTTTTAGCTCTTATTTTGTTTCGTAACTACATATAAGTGACGCTCATGGGAAATGGTGTAACGCTGTTAAAAATTCAGAATTAGTGTAAAAGCTAAATCACAATTAAGGTTTATTAAAAAGAAAATAAAATGTTCCAGAATAAGTGGATTAATTAGATTTTTAAATGTATCAAATTTTATTGCAAATCAGGTCAACAAAGTTTTTATTTAAGATTATTTCTTTATAATCGAAACTTTTAATTATTTTATTTTGAATGCTGAGATTTTGAGGAGAATATATTGATTGTTACCATTACCTACATACATGGGAATGTGCTTCATACAAATGCCGTGTGCAAATACTTCTCTCCGTGCGTGAAACGATTGCTTTTATCTTAAACAATGCTCAAGAGTCGTCGGAGACCTAGTGTAATTAAACTTAGCCTATATGTAATCTGATAGTTGAAGTTTTCTAAGTGTGAAAGAATTTTAGAAATCGATTCAGTAGATTTTGAACTTATTTTGAGTTAAGGTTCATACATATGCATTCAAATAATTCCTTTGAATGTCGATATAAAATTCTGTAAGTATTTAATTATTAGTTCTTAAATTACGTTTTCAAATTTGAAAGCAAAGTTATAGGTTTAAGAATAGTATACTTATATATAATATAATTATAAATATATCTTTAAAAATATTTGTAAATTTAATAAAATGTCTGTTTAAAGACAAATGCAAGACCATTATTCGACTAACTTAGGATCAGAGATAACAATAAAATTATATAAATTGATAAAATCATAATATTCAAAATATGCCAAATAAATTTTAAATATTTAGCAATGTAAAATCATGTAATGCAAACTATGGTAGTAATTTAAAGTATCCTATAAAGATATCTATTCGTAGTATATTTGAAATTGAATTGAAATCTGTTGCATATTTTATTAACCACAAACTTGTTACAGGAAGACAGATAGATATCTAGAATTGAAAAATAAGATATGAATTCTTTTGTAATAGTAATTTAGTGCTTGCCTACTTACCAACGTATTGAAATAATCAAATGAGAATGAAGTGTCGCCATTTGAATATTTCAAGTGGTAATGGAAAACTGATTAGATTTTGAGTGGAAATGTTGGAATGCTTGAAGTGGAAGAATTTGTTACGAATAAATTGATTTTACTTTTTATTGCATTGTTTGGAATTGATCAAATTTAAATGATTATATAAATTGGAAAAACATAAATAGAAATAATCAAACGTTTCATAAAAACAAATATATTATTTAAAAATACTTTTGCAATTTCTAAAATATAAAGAAACAGTATTTGTAAATACATTTATAAATAGATTTATTTATCTATTATTTGTGTTATGATATTTTTTATACTTATTATTTCTTTATATAAATATATCTTAAATAAACATTAATTACAAATGCATTCATATAAAATTATTATTCATTCTTTAAATATAACTTATATAACAAAAATACAACAAAAAACCAACTATTTTTAATTTCTTTTCTTTATGTCCATTTTCATTGTCGTACATGAATAATCTTGTTCAAACTTGTAAAAATTATTTGCTTTTGCAAATGCATAACGCTAGTAGACAGGAATCAACAGGATTAATCCTGAAATATGAAAGAAACAGACAAATAAAACACTGTTTCGCCTGGATCTGACAATTTTAAAAATATGTATTTAAATATTTACACAAATTGAATGTGTAAAAAATATCTATAAAATAAACTTAAACAATATTAATTGTTTTTTTATTTTTCTGTTTTATTTACATCAACTACTTTTTTATAATATATAGTCAAAAATAAAAAATAGATAAAATTCTACAATAAATCTAATAAAATTTAATAGGTCAAATATAAATTGATAAATATATTTAGAATGAACTTTGAAATTAATTGTTTTATTTTTAATTTTAAACATGTATGTATATTATATATTTTTTAGTTTATTTAAGTTTTTATAAATAAAACATTTATTTAATCATTAAAAATATA
>NEEE01001260.1:3754-37356 GCA_002278615.1 Pogonus chalceus
ATATATATATATATATATATATAATTTCATCCCAACTTAAAATACGATATCGTTCGATTGGTTTCAACTTCAAAACTTTCTTCTTTCAAAATTTTAAATAAAAATGCATTCATTCCAGGTTTCATTAGCTTCGTTCTCATATATTGTTTTAAAGTTTTCATGAACGGTAAAGCGGACATTTTACTCAATAATTTATAATTCTTGGAGCTATTTTGCATCAGCGTGAGGCACATAATTTTTTCTGCATCAGTGAATCTACAGCCTTGTGGATTTCATTCAGTTTTGTGCATTTGCATATCAAAAAATTCCTTTGTGGTCGGGGTCATGACACTCATTTTATTAGTCTCCGCTGTTTTCAAAACTGATAGTTTTTCCGTGTTGCAATGCCTTATGTTTTTTATATAAGGCACAAAACTGCAGAGGAACTTGTATATTGCATCTTTTGGGTGTAGTCATAATCTCGTGCTTTAATAAGTGCATGTTGCACACCTATTTTTGCAGCGTTTAATTCTGATTTGTAGTCTTCGCATTGCTTTATTTATTTATATTCTGCTTTAAAAATGAATCCTGTGCAGTAATTCGATTTAACTAAAATATGATGGATTTCCGTGTTGTCTCAAACGCCAGGCGATGCAACATTGTCGCCAGGTTCCTTTTCTTCACTACTGGTTTTATCAGTGAACAATTCATGTAATGTACTGAAAGTACCAGTTGAATCATCAGCTTCGCAGTTTTCACCGATCGAACGTTTTTGAAAAACAGTAAGTGACAATTTTCAGTACACTAGAATAATTTTATAGAAATAAACAAAAACAATAAATTAGTTATATGGTACAACACGTGTCCAGCTGTTGAGTGAAAATTAAATGGCTAATATGGTTTGACTGTTTTTTTAACTGCACCAACATGAAAAACCATATAAGCCATTTAATTTTCACTATACAGCTGGACACAAGTTGTATCATATATCTAATTAATTGTTGTTTTTTATTCATATAACATAATCAAGTGTATTGAAAATTGTCACTAACTATTTTTCAACGTGATTCAATTTTATTACTGCATAACTTTATATAACTATTACTCATAACGATGAAAATCTTCAGATTTCAATTTGTACATGATTGTTTTCCTGTAATTTAAGAATTTTTTAAATTTATTTTGCCTTATATTTATTATGATTGTCTTACATTATTATCAATTTTGTAAAAACAAAATTTTCTTTATACATATAGACTGCCTGATGAAGTTGTGAAGAATACAACGAAACGTTACACCATTAGAAAAATTTTACATTTGTTTTTTCATTATTGTCCAAGTTTTCCCAAGATTATATTTATTCATTATATTTTATGTATCCGCGCTGCCCTAATTAGCAATAATAAGGAGTTTGTATATAGAACTTTATGGTAACATTGCACGATAGAAAAAAGAGTAAAAAATAGTAATATTATGCAAATATTGCTAATTTATTTATGATTTATACGTTATTTAAAGAACATATAATATTTTATTATAAAAAATATAAAACTAAATCCCAAACACTAATTATAAATAAAATAATAACAAAACAAAAAATTCTGAACATCAATATAATGTTTTAATTTAATTGAATAAATATACATATTCTTGCTTATGGAATAAAACAAAACAGTTTTTTTTCTGTTGTGAGATAGACCCTTGCGTTGCATATCTCATACATCAAGCGATTTGTGCCTTTCGTGCAGTTTCTACACGTTCCCTTAGATGCGTGTACCGGCCAATGCGCGAACGAATAGTACTTTGAAGTGTCAGAAGGTCTGTCTACTACTGGATTCCTAATTTTTTTGGTGTCATCAGTCGGTTTTGGCCTACCACGTCTATTGTCTTTGTATGTAGTTGTTAGGTTTATAGCAATTTCAAACCCAAATATTTTTAACGGTTTATGTTTTCTTTTTAGCGCTTTACAGCCTCGGCTGTATAAAAGCCAAAAGTTTACGATGCAAATATCTATGAGGTAGGTAAATATTGGAAAATACCAACGTTTGGCTTTACTGGGTGCCCTGTATAGTCCCATATGCTTTTTGTTATTAATAATTATATTTGGGCAAGAATAATTTACTTCCTTTTTTTTTTTAACTTAGTTATCAAAACTTTGTCAGTATCAATTGCACATCCTGCTTTTCTATTAGCTTGCATTGTTCCCAAGCTGAGAATATTCATTTTATTTTTCTAATGCAATAATTAAAGTTAACTTGAGAAAAATTGTCGAAATATATCGTCAAGCGCTGGGAGACGGGAAGTTATTTGCATAACAATATAATAATAGAGGCACATACACCTACTGTGGTTTCTTCTTCATTCATCTCATATTTTCACTTCAGTTGATCAAATGTTGTTCCTCCTTTATAAGGCATAAAATCTTCTACGAAATCTGAGGCACCACCAAACACAAAAAAATTATATTCCCATTTGTGAGATTTACTTTCTATATACTGGCGTAAATTACCAGCTCGAGTTCCTTTATACGCAGTCATAGTTTCGTCAGCAGCAACACTTACCGTAAACACTCATTATATTTTCTTCTTTCCGCACCCAAAAATTTGTAACGGGAAAATAACAAATGCTCTTCCATAAATTTAACGATCCAATTTTTCTGTGCAGGGGCATTCTGCCTAAATTATTATTTTCGCTAATACTTAAATTCATTTCTTCTTAGCTTGTTGAATATTTTCATAATAATGAATGTTTTTTTATATATACCTACATTAAATGTATGTGGTATGAAGATGATCTCAAATTTAATATACTAAATAACTATACGTTGACAAAAAATTATGACGTGAGAAAGTCTTTTCATTAGGCCAAATTAATTAGAAAAGTCCTTCTTGCGGTTGATACAGTTATCGTTTGAAAGAAACTGCAACTCTGCGTATTTGATATTAGTCTCAAACAAAAAATTGCAACAGTTTTCTGTTTATCGCTTGATCTGTTGGAGATACAAGGCTGCTTAATTGTATATTATTTTCATTACTGAAGAAATGATTTTTTTTCATAACAGCAAAGCAATAAAAGTAATTTGATTTTAACTTAGAGAAACGCAACTGAACTTAAATAAAAGTGCGAAGTACGGAGGGAAGAGATTCTAGGTCATGTATGATTCTAATCGATTAGATAAATTTTCTGCAGACTTGAGTTGTTATTGGCAGATAAATGTGTTCTGCGCTTATTTCACTTGTCTTCAATTTTGATAAATCATATTTAATAGACGACTCATTTTTGCACTGTATTTGATAAAATTAAATGATATTTAGGTTTGTTTTTATAGTAAATAATGGAAATTATTTGTGATAAATCAGACCATTTAAACGATAATGGTAATTACATAAAATCTCAATCCCGTATTTGATGGTAATTGAGTCTTATATGCTTAATGAATTTCATCACGTGAGCCTTTGACGATTTGCGCATGGATGTATTTCTGTCTTTACGCACCATGTCACATGACGTCGTGCTAAATGCGAGTAGGCTGCATCACTCTAGTAGGTTGCCTGTAGTATGTTTAAATGTACCGGTTCCTTTTGCCATTGCATTCTTTAATCTGTACCTACGAATTTTGACTGTTAAAGGTTCTAGTTGTAAATTTTGGTTTATTATATAACCTGAGTGTATTTTTATTCATTATTTTATTGAATTGATACTGCTAAGTAATGCTTCGGTATGTAGCAGTTACCTTATTTTAACCAAAAAGTGTTTTTTAAATTCAATTTCTACGTGGAAAAATCCTCTCGTGTGGCGTAAGCCATTATGTTTCAATTTGCGTTGTCAGGTTTGTATTGTAAAATTACATTTTTATATATCCAATGTTTTATATATCCAATATAATATTTTTGTATCATGGATTTAGTAAGTTTTGCCAAATTCGTGATAAATTTCTTGTTATAACCAAATGGACTAAGATACGTTTTATTTCTCTAGACATTTTAGAGCAATTGGAGCCAATACATTGCGTTTCTGTTGGAAAATTTAAATTTGTTGCAAAAAGTTTCTACTGTATTATGGATTTTTTTATTTTTTTATTTGATGTCGATTTGTTTTAGAAAAAGTGCACAAGCATTTACAATTAAAGTTTATTGCAATTAATCAGAAAAATATGCGCATTTTTTCCACGAAAATGTGGCAACATTATATAACTTAAATCTTTCTATTAAATTTCCACGTAGAAATATATTTTCTACGTCGACAAACATTTTATTCATACCTTTATCAATTGAAAAAACAAAGCACTAACTTGCCTATCGAAGCTTTCTTTGTTTCCCTTGACCGTAGTCTTTAAAAATTGTCACTTAGCTGATCAGTTTGCACAAATGACAATCATATTTAAACAATTTTTTAACTAAACCCAGCAAAATAACTTATCTTATTAATGTCATTTTGAGTGCATGTCTTATCATCAAACAATTCTGCGGAGGCATAGGGTATGTCAGTTATAGTTGTAACAGAATTTTAAGGTGGGTTCTTTGTATTTAAAAATTGATTGAAATAAAATAAATAAATAATTTTAATTTTTAGAAAGTGATAAAATATTTGTACATTATGCATTGAGGGTTTGTTTCATTTCTACTGGGGTTGTGAGGAGGACTTCAAGAAGTTCGGTGGGCAGCTCGATTGTAGTTTTTGCTAGAAGAATTGCGCGAGGGTGTAGATATTAATGGTTGCAGTAGCATCTTATTCTGTGTAGTGGATGTAGCTGAATTCGTATGCTCAAGCGTTGCTCTTGGATCGTCCTTGTGGTGAACTTTGTCTGTATGTCGTCGATGCGTTGAGTGATTGAAGTAGCTTTTGTTACTTCATAAATACGATTTGGATGGTATAGAGACGAAAGGTCGCGCGCATGGCGCGGGAATCGATGTTTAAATCGTTTCAGCGGTATCAGTGTGTAAGGCGAATAAGCAGAGTATAATACTGCTCAAAAGTTGGCCACTGGTCTGATAAATGATTTGAAAGTGATTATTAAAACTCTTGAAGTGCAGGCTTGGAGTTTAGCATGTAAATGCTGACGGCTGTCGCATTATATAGTTATAGAGGCACATTTTGTTATATCTTCAGTCCAATTACGATTGTTATTAAAGATAGTACCAAGGTAAGTGGCACTAAGCTGTATGCAGACTCTCTCACCCGAGATGCGAATGGCAATATTTAAGCCTGGCCTTACGTGGCGGTGTTTGAAAAAGACCAGTTGGCCCTTGAGTAGGTTTATTGTAACTCGCCACTTGTTCATGCATGATTCGAGCCGCTGGATGTGGTACTGAAGAAGTTGACAAATATCTCTAGGATCAGCAGCTGCTGCCTAGCAAATCGTGTCATCGGCAAATGGTTGCTGGTATACGTTGTGATTCGCCGGTTGTGGGATATTATAGCTGAATAGAAGAAATAACAGTGGCGACAGGACACTGCCCTGTGAAACACCTGCGTCGAGTTCAAAGTAGTTGGACGAAGCACCCGCATTATAACTCTGGCTTGGCGGTTTCTTAAGAAGAGAGCTACTGTATGAACCATTAGGTCAGTAAAGCGTGAACTCATTAAATTACGGAGAAGTCCGAAATGCCATACCTTGTCGTATGCACGCTCTAAGTCGAAAAACATGCAAGCAGTGGATTTGCAAGAGTTGTTGTTGGCGCAGATGTTGGTAGCGAGGCGGAGATGAGCATCATCCATAGCGTGCTTTCTGCGAAATCCAATTGTGTTGCTGGTAAGAGATAATACTGATTTGTGAGTTCCTTGAGTCTGGTAACGATGATGGTTTCGAATACTGTTCCCAAGGTACAGAAAAGAGAGATAGGACAAAACGAAGACGGCTAAGATGGGTTTTTTACCGGTTAAGGGATCATTCTGATATTTGCTGACTTCCAGGAAGGAGGAAAGTAAATAAGTGTGAGGCAAAAATTGAGAATAAGCATTAGAAAAGTGATTGTTATTGGAGGCAGAAGTTTAAATACAGAGAAAGAGATGCCGTCGGGGCCTGGGGCAGAGCAGCCTTTCTTTTTGGAGATGTTGCAGTTGTAATTGCGGTTACCAGCGTGTGGTTGGTTTTTGTTTGCTGGCCTGTGAATTTCTAAAATAGTGAAAAAGCAACTGCACCGTTTCT
This sequence comes from Pogonus chalceus, assembly GCA_002278615.1. Taxonomy (NCBI): domain Eukaryota; kingdom Metazoa; phylum Arthropoda; class Insecta; order Coleoptera; family Carabidae; genus Pogonus; species Pogonus chalceus. The sequence goes on from NEEE01001260.1 coordinate 9,882, forward strand.
CGGATCAAGTATAGCGCATGCTTTTGACCAAGTCTGTTGGCGATGGATAGAAACAGCGCAACGTACTATGGCGTTCATTCGGTTCCATTGAGTATTTATGGTTGGATCATCCGTGCGGATATAAATTAGGTAGATGCGACGTTTATCTTTAATCAAAAGTATGATGTGTGGTGGTAAAGGAGGACGATCTTACCGAATTGTTTTACGGGATGTGCCCTATTTTTAGCTGCTTTAATTGCGGTGGTGAAGATTGCTACAGCCGCATCAGTTCCTTTGATGTTAGGTAGTACTTGGGGAATACCCACGCCAAGATTAGTCGCCAGCCTGGAGTGGAATTTTTCCCAATCGGTGTTTTTGTGATAATGGATGATTCGATTCTGGAGCGTCGGTATTACAGGAAGGAATAGAAAAGCATCTACGAGTACAGGCAAGTGATCAGACTCGACGCTAGTGTCAATGAAAGTTTGTTCGGCCAGATGTAGCAGAAGATAGTCGGAGATTACAACGTGCTCAATTATCGATCTTTGATGGAAGCTGAGTTGAGCTATTAGCGATACTAGTTATCTTGGGTCTGGCTTAAAAAGAAGAATAGAAAAGGATGGCATCCAACATGGACTTTGCCACCGGCAGAGCTTGTAGTGAGATGATCCTTGAACAGCTGGGCTGCCAGATCGGCAATGTGTATTTCAATTCAAATTCTTTGATCAGGTTAAGCGTTGAGTACGGTCAAAGTAACGAATTGCAACACGTCATACTTTGATGCCAGGGCGTCAGTGGGATTAGAGCTAAGTTTGTCAATTAATTGAAGTGATGCTGTAGAGATGGTACAGGCCGGAGTCTTTGGTCGTTTCGGGCATTGTATTGAAGTTGCGAAGTGTCCTGTTTCTCTGCAAACAGCGCATTTGGCTGGTTGCTGAGTAAAGGTGCAATATTTGAAATTGTGTGCTCCTCCACAGTATGAACAAGTGATCTTGTTCTGAAACTCATCGGAAGAGTGAAACTGCTAGCATTTTTTCATTGGAAATGTTGAGGAGCTGGTAGATAAGATCGTACAACACGGTTGAGGAAATTGTAAATCTATATGCCTTCGCTTAGTAGGTGATCTAGAGAGCGTTGGTCGCTTGTAAGAACTCTCACGAGACTAGTCAATTGGGCGGTGTGGTCAGATGTCTTTGTATTATATTCCTTCTTAGTTAAAAACATTCTTTATGTCGTCGGTTGAGAAATCTTTTGCCACACCAATGATGATTCAGGAGAATGATGGAGGTCGCTTGGATTGGGATTGTTGTATGGTTGGCTTGGCGTGGGGAAGTTTTATAGTGATCTCAGTGCCAATTATGTTTTTTTTTTTTTTTTTTTTGGTTGAGTTTTTTCATGAGCTTTCTGTCATAGCACTTTACAAACATCTTGCCCGTACGTGTGGGAATCGTGCAGAATATACTTAAATTTTGTACACGTCTGATGTACGGGGCAAATCCTTTAGGTGTAAGCTAATATCTGTGAAGATTGCAGACATACGCAGAGTGCAACTCTTCGCTTGCCGTGTGAGCTCTGCTAGCTGGAGGTCTGTTTGCTTGTGGTGATGCCGGTGGCTTCGCTGAAGGTTGGTGCAGCATGCTGGCGTAAGTGCACTTTAAAAAAGATGTTGAAGCATTGCTTTGTGGTGCAATAATGATAGTCAACAATGATGAAGATCAATGTTCACAAGACGTCGTAGAACGGGAGAATTTCGATGAGCGTTGAGAACTAGGTTTCCTGGCTATTGAACAGCGCGTTGATTTCTTCGATGCTTGCCCCTTCTTTGGAGAGTTCTCCAGACTAGAAGGTGTTGAAGTGTCGTCATCAGCATCAGCGTCGGTTAATGCGTCTGGACGGCGCTTAAAAGACCGATTGCTTCCTTCGTCGCTTGATGGGTAGGTCTGCAAGTACATAAGCAATGTTTCGGTGACATTCTTGATAGTTTTGTTGGCGCGACGTCTTTTGGTGGGTATTTGCATGGAGTCCGACGCCATAGCTTGTTTATTCATGATGCAAACGATTTACTCTTCTGTAGGGAGCACGCTAGTGACTCCCGAAGGTTGCACTAGCTCTTAGCCAAAGTATGCAGACTTGGAGTTGTGACCAAGATTACTCGGTATTTAAACAATACCAGAGGTCTTGGGAACACAAAGAGATGATCAGAGCAGGAAGACGTTATATGTTCGCAGATTGATTTGCGCTGATTTTTACCGAGTCAGCACGGCCTTTTATACCCGAAAAACCGGAGTTGGGGTAGTGACTGAGTGGATGATGCACTGTGGTGCACAGCGCATTCTTGTATCGCGGCAGTGGCATATGCGGTGCACGGTCAAAATATCCTACACATTGTTTTTATGTGTATTAAATATAACACAAGGTATTTTAGGACTTTTCGAAGAAATTCTTTTTTTGGTGATTCATCGTTCTTCATCATCAAAGGACTGATTATTACTGACTTCTTCTATGTTTTTGTTTTAAAATATACGTGTAAAATCACGTTGTTACGTCGTAGAAACTATAAATGGAACTCATATTAGAAATAATGCTTAAAATAAAAAAGAAAAAAAAAAAACAAAAAAAACAAAAAAAATGTAGTAGATTATATCAGTCGAAAGGTAATCCACTATATTCAAGCCCAGGTATTAAACAATTCTAATTTTGAATCATAATTTTAAATACTTTGAGCAATAATTATTTGTGTAGATCGTGTGTGACTAGAAGTTGCAGAATATTTTAAAGGAGGAAGAAATATTCCTGGAAGATAGACATCTTCTCGGCGACGCTGCATATGAATTACATCAATATCAGCCTAAGTGACTATAGAGAAATGTATTGGTTCATTAAAGTTTTCAATGAGAAGTTTACTACACTGTCTACTAAAGACAAGGGCAGTTTTAATGGCATAGTATGTCCTCGCATGCTGTGTAGTTTACAATATTTGTATTTTACGTGGAAACGAAATTGAAATTGAAAATTTTCGTTATTAATTAATTTTGTAATTAACATGTTTTATTTGTTTGCTTATATTACTTAAATCTAGGTTCTCTGCTCTTATCGTGGGCTTACATCTAATTTTTATTGTTAACATGAATATATTTTACTAAGTGAGTGCGTGGTGTGGTAGTATGTTTTTGTGTTTGTTTAAATTTTTGTTGTTTTGTTGTGTTTATGTAGGAAAAAATTTGTTTTTACCAAAAACCTACTTGCCTTATTCTATTTTCTACATTCTTAACTAAACTATTGTAATGAATTATGAAATTGATGATTATTGACATTTTAATGTGTGTGAGATGGATTGATTATGGTGATGATATTTGCAATGATTGACTGCATGTATTAATGTTGTGATTGGTATATGGGAAATGTTTGGTAGGGTAGTTTCTGTTTTATTCTGAATGCAGTGTTGTGTTTTTTAATTGTTCTTATTTTTTGGGTTAATGGATTACGTTTAATTGGGGCTGGTAAAATTTCTGTGATTTGTCTTGTATGTAATCATATATGAGTGGTATGTTTAAAATATTGTGCAGAGTCGTAATTTTTGTGTATCTGTCTCTATTTGTTATTAATCTGAGCCATTTTTTTTGTAGTAGTTGTAGCGGTTTCATAGTTATCTTGGATGCACTGCACCAGACTGGGGCTGCAGATCTTAATATGGGTCTTATGGTGGTTGTGTATATAATTTTTTTGATTGTGGTGTTTAAATGTGGTTTATTAGCCATGACGGGATATAACTGTTTTATAGTTTGTATGTGTTTTTTGAAATTTAGTCTTTTGTCTTAGTTTATTCTTAAATATTTTACCATGTCTTTGCCCTTTGTCTTGTGTCCTTTCAATTTTAGTAGTATGTATATTTTAGTGTATTTGTATTTTATTGCAAATACAATGTTTTCGGTTTGATTTGCGTTTGTGTTAATTTTTCTTTTGTCCCAGTATTTTGTAATATGTTTATATGTATATAACCTAGGAATTCATTTAGACAAAAGACTAAACTTCAAAAAACATATAGAAAAAACCACACACAAATATCACTACACAATAACACAATTATATCCTCTCATGTCAAAAAGATCACATTTAAACATCAATAACAAAAAACTAATATACACATCTATCATCAGACCTATACTAACATACGCATCCCCGGTTTGGTGTAGCGCGTCGAAGTCCACAATCAAACCACTGCAAATACTACAAAATAAATGTCTTAGATTAATAACAAATAGAGATAGGTACACCAGAATAACAACACTGCATAATATCACAAACATACCACCGATATACGATTACATACAAAACATTTCGCAAAAATTTTACCAAACTCAACTACACGCAAATCCATTAATGCAACAAATAACAACAATCAGACACCACAACACACCTTACACAATAAAACACAGGCTACCATACCAAACACTACCCATATACCATACCATACCTTAAATCAAATTAAACATACGATAATCATTGTAAATAACATCAACTCACTGTAAATACCCATTTTATCATTCTCACTTCATTAGAGTAAATATCATTAATTATACATAAGTTAATTTAAATAGGTTTTTCATAGTTAAAAATATTTTCCTACGAAATAAACACCAACATACACCCACAGAAACAACAATTAATACATAACACATAAATTAGTTAAAAATTAATATAACAAAAACAAAAACTAGATGTAAGCCCGGAAAAAAGGGCAGGAAATTTAGAATAAGAAAAACAAATAAAAACACATATGTAAACATATATGTATCAACATAAAAAATACAAATAAACAATTTCAATTCAATTCAATTATATGTATTTGTATTTGTTTATTAGGCACTTCGGCATTAAACGAGTGTCCGTAGATAGCTATGTCATCCGCGTATAGTGCTGTATTTGTCTTGTCCAGACTCAGTATGTCATTTATGTATAGTGTGAAAAGTTTGGGACATAAGCAGCTGCCCTGTGGGATTTCTGCTGTAATTAGTCAGAGATAGCAGAGAGTGTAATTTAGTTTTACTTAAAAATGTCTGTTAAATATAAGTGGATGAGTTTGATTAAGTTCGGTGGTAGATTAAGTTTGATAAATTTATGTATTGGTCCATTTGTCCATACTTTGTCGAATGCTTTATTGACATCCAATAACTATTAAACGAGTCGAATTTAAATTTTATTAGATTGTCGACCAAATAAAAAAAGTAGATTTGATGGCAGAGTTTCTCGTCCCATGCCACGTAGTTTTCAATATTTTTATTTCCCGTGGAGTTGAAATAACTTATCTCTATACCTAATTTTTTTTAAGAAGATGATAGAAACTTTTTACGTGAAGGTAGACGAAAATCAGAAATTTCTAAAAGAGATATTATCTTGTATTCCTTGTGCGGAATATTAAAAAGATGGATATTTCAGGTGAAATTGAGAAAAAATAGAATCTAGAAAAATCTATATAGTTCTAATTTAATTACTATTTATTTTAAAAGCTCATCTTTTCATGTCTTCTTGTTTTATTTTTTTCATGTTCTTCCTTTTGTCTTATCTTTATGCTAATAATAAAGTAATGGTCACCCTGTTTAAAAAAATTTAAATCAAGTTTAGTTTTTTATTAATCTTTTAATAATTAACACATTACAATTATAATGACTTACTCTATAAACATCCAATATCAGCTGATTTCGATGCCTCTGTGCTGTTTTCCTACTGAACATAGAGGCCCTAAGAGCATTTGGTTTGTTTTCTATATACAAAAAAAATAATGATTGTTATGTTGGTAAAAAACACTATATCATGAACAAGGATATTCCAAAAACATTACATACTTCCAAAAACTTCCAATTTTTGCTATCATTCCCGGACTTGTTGTTTTAATCGTTATTGGCTTTATAAGTCTTCTACAGATTTCTTAATTTAAAATCACACTGAGGTCTAGTTACTTCATATCCGTGTTCGCTTATATTTTTTCAGTTTCCTTAATTGTAATTATATTAAATACATTACGTAAAAATATGAATAATTACAAGATCAATTTGGGTGGTATGTCCTGCCTCGTTATTCTTCTTCTCCTTGATAACCTCGCCGAAATTTAAGGTACTATTGTAGCAGTTGTGAAGCGGCATAAATCCACGTTGTGTCGCGTTTATTAAGACCTTCGTTTTCTGTCTGTTATTGAGAAGACTAGAAAAGATCCATACCAGTATGGAATCTATCGTTATTAGTCTCGAATTGACCGCTTCACGTGGGTTTTGCCTCTTTTTTGAAATTAAGCTGGCTTCAGAGATTACAAAACATTACATCACATAACATAACAAAGAATAACGTAGTGGTTTTATAGTTTTCTTAGTAAGTTTCGTTCGTAATAGTGTAGCTCATTTTACATTATTGTTCTCATTGCTAAATTAAGTGGTATTTTGGCAAATTATTTTTTTAAACAATAAAATAATGGACGATACTATTCCTCTTGCAACAATAATAATATCTTCGTTATAAGTTCACAAAAAAAGAAAGGGCTTTACTTAAATTACAATTACAACTAGTTTTTCTAAAATATCTTCTCAACGCTACTTTTCGTGTTCAATTTGAGTACGGACCAAAGAGTCAACAGTGGTACAGTTTTTTAACCTGTTTTCAAAATTTAACCATTTCAACATATAATCTTTGTGCAATCAGCTAGATTAAAGAGACTTCAGGTAATCACCGAAGTGTTTCTGATCACGCGCTCCTTCACTGGTTCTAATTTCTGTATTTTCATGTCCGAAGATTTTGCACGGAAATCAATAAACGGCATCGTTTGTTTCCGAATAAAACTTCCAACGTCTGTAAAATTTTTCACTATTGGTTCATTTTTTACTGTTACGATATTTGCTGAATCGCCGTTCATTGGCATTTACGGAAAAAATATCTACTGTAATTCGGACTGTACCTTTTAAAACAATCTTAGTTCGGTCCACATCAGTCATTGTTAATGGCCACAAATCTGGATCATATTGAGAATTCAGATGTTCAATCCCGCCAGTCATGATATTAGATAGTGTTGACGGCGGCTGTGGTGTAGATGTAGGAAAAAATGATTTGCTTGATTCATTATCATCATTTTTGTTACTAGGTGGCAGCGGCTCCCATTACGATATTAATGGAATTATTTTAACTGGGTTAGGATTAGAGTGCAATATTTGGTCACTTTCAACCAATTAAGGATTTTCAGAGGTTTCTAGATTATCTTTTTATATATTTATCTAGAAACCCGCCTTCATTTTATTCCATCTGTTTTCTTTTAAAAGCTAGTTTTGTATTTGAAGTATCCTGCTCAAATTTTCTACCGACATCACTATCACGCGAACTCATTTCATAAATTTTCTTTCGCATATAAAACAAATTAAAAATTATTTTCAAATAAATTAACAGTTTTTTAACAATTTATATTTTACTATTTACTATAAAATCTGTTCATAAAGTAAGATTTGTGCTAGCAAAATAGGCGTAATTTGAAAAGCTTTGACGACCCAGATAAAACACAGGAATTCCACGATCATAAACCGCAAACATGATGAAAGAAACAAAACTACGCGATCACTGAAATGTTTTGATATCGTTTTGATGTCGTTATTCTTACTCTTTATATGAATGTAATGTTTAATAAATCTAACTGTGAAATATAATTTAGACTCTTATTAATATTAAAACTAGTTGACTATGATTCAAATAACATAATTAAAGCTAAAANCCGGGCTCTTGCCCTGTTTGCCACCCCCGGCCGCCACTGATTATAATTTTCTTTGAAAGGTGAAGAATAAAGTTTTATTATAAATAATTCTGTTGTTGTTCATGGGTTGGTTGTTGTTGTTGATTCCCTTATTTTGGATGGTTTTTGTCACAATCAAACAGCGACAACTGTTGCTGTAACTATTGAAAATTTTAGTTTTGCCACCAATCGTTGATATTAAAATATGATTCCATGATATTAAAAATAAAACTTGTTAAATTATCTAGAAAGCTGCTCTGTTATATCCCTTAACTATGTAAATATGCTGGTATAAACAAATATAAAACCACTAAAAAATATATCGCATGGATACAATAAAAATGAAAAATATAAAATAATATTTATTTTAATACTTATGATGTACGTAGCCATCTATTTCGCGTGTCTTCCACATTGGGAAGAGTTATTAAGACTATCAAACAGCCTATCAAAAAATTTCAACACAGCCGATGTATATTAGTCTTCTTGACGCACCGGATTGTTGTATACATTTTTTATTTTTTGTCAAGAAATTATATCTTATTCCCTTCATTTAATGTAGTACATCAAAAATTAGCACTATCATTTTATTACCTATTTTGATAAAGTATTTGATGTACATTTTCTTTTCTCCAAAAAATTGGTCTTTTGTATCAGATTTTAAATAAATTTTTGCTGCTTTAGCCTATCAAAAACTGTACCTTCTACTTCTAAACCCGTACTATGCAGTTCCGTTACGTCACATTTAATCAGGCGAACAAGGCGTATACTTTTGGTAGAACCTTTACAAAATGGAAACATTAAAGGTTGCTTCCAATTTTAATTATACCACATGTCATAAACACAAGTGCATGATCGACATACTTAGCTTCTGTAATGAAACCATTACCTACAAAACCGTCTATAATATCATAGATTCTATTCTATTGCAACTAATTTTATTCCAATTTAAAATAAAATAATAATTCAATTGGTTTTAAATTCAAACTCTTGCAATATTCATTCCAATTTTCATGGCGTTCGTATTCAAAAATTGTTGTAAAGAATTTATAGAAGGTAAAAAGAGCACTTTACTCAATTACCATTCTTAAGCCTTTGATTTAATGGTGACCACTCAGGTAGTTGACCTTTTCTACTAGTTGTAGAAAATTGTCTTCTTCTAATGATCACCTCTTCTAACTTTCATTTCTCTTTCAGCAGAATGGCTTCTGAGTTTGCCAGGGGTAGTACTACTCTGTTTCCTTTGAGTCAACAACAGATAAGCTGTTGTGTGAGCACGTCATCAGGGCACTTTCATTATATGTAAAACCAAGATCTAGTAAGCGCTTCCAAAGCGCTCGCACGTTGTGAAATGTTATTAGAAATCCTTGCATACATAGGGATTCACGTACACGCTTTCCGTTATGATAAAATTGCAATCTATGAAGTTTTTAATTTTTATTAATAATTTTTTTATGGTATTTTGTAAAACATGTAATACACAAAGTTGCGTTACACTTTTTGCAAAATGTTCGTGGTTTTTTACATTTCGCAAACTGCTTCGTTGATTTTTTCATTTTTCAATTATGTGATTCTTCTTATCAAATCTTATATCGTCAAACACTTTTGTTCTAGATGATCCTGGGAAACTTGCTGGTCTACCATGACTTATTTTTATTCCATGTTCAATTTATCAATAAGGTTCGAGCCATGTACTAGCCTTTATAAAAGATAAGAATTTACGATACCCTTATCTATAATTTTGGTAAATAGGCACCAGTACCATTTTTTTCCTTTACTGGATATAGTATGCATCTCGAATAGCTAATCGTTGTCCTCATTTAAGGACTCTAAGTTCACACAAGAATTTTGATAATGAAATAAAAATATTTTTTACCAAAAACCATTATTGCGTATTCTGTAAGTTTTTTTAATATAATTATAAACAAGAAATAATTTACCATATATTTAAAAAGTTTTATTACCCATAATAGCAGCATGTGTCAAGTTCACAACTATAGCTATTTTTTTTAAGAAAACAGTAACTAGAAACCTAATTCACACTGTGTTAAACGGTCAATCTAGTTAAAAAATTGGCGCAAAACTTAAAACTAGTTATTTAATATATTATTATGTTGCATTTGAACAGAGAATGTTTAATTTAGTAATTATTTAAATAATTTTTTAAATATCACGGTAAAATAAAGACTTCGCAAAAAAAAGCTTATATTTATTTTAGATAAATTTTATATTTATATATGTTTTAAGAATTAACTTAATGAGAAAACAGGTTACATATTTTAAAATACACTTTTCTCTGATTTAAGTAAAAAAATTTATTATACTAATTTAAAATATACATATTATTATATTTATATCAGGAAGTAAAACATAATTATATCTATTTATCTTTTATTGTTGCAAACAAATAAAATTTGTTTAGATTTCAATCATAATTTCAATTAGAATTTAGTTTTGGTACTACATATTCGTGAAAAATGTCACAGAGCAAACAATTACAAATATCAGATTGAATCTGAAGATTCCAGCTCACTGGACCCTTATTGACAACAAAGTTCAGTTGCATATCTTTGACAATATTGCCGAGTTGGTAGAGTTCTTGTTCTTCTATAATAACATGTTTAATACAATTTGACCATTCCTCTGTTGTTATTTGCGCAAGCCGTCATTGAACAGATTTGAAACGTCTGATATTTTAAATGATTTGTTGTTTGATGCAACGAATCCCTTCACCTGATCCGAAATAATTTTAATTAGATTCAACTTGTAGTGGTATAGTGGTAAACGTAGAACCCCTTGCTTTATATTTCGAATCATTTCGTCTACTTTGTAAGGAACTGGATGAGTTTTTGCATAAGTATTTTCCATATCCAGTAATTCTACTTTTACTAAGTGTTTATTTACTTCCTCTCCTGTGTTTGTAAAGAACAATCCAGATATATACACCAAATGGCAACAAAAGTAATAAAACGTAAGAGACCAAAGAATGAATAAAGCAAAACTAACGGAAACTTGAACTGATTGAAATAATAACAGAAATTTTAATTTTTAAACTATAACAACATCATTAATTATATTTAAACAATATTATATGTCCAGATATAATTAAATATTGTGGATAGCAATAATTTCATTTTACCACCTACGAGCAAATTCGTAAGCCTATGCGTAAAAAATATATGTAAAACATAAGATGGAGCAGTAAATTTAGTTCATGTTAACTTGCCTATGATCTTAGCTTCTCTGATTGGTAGGTCAAATAAGCCCTATCTTCGCCACACTGTCTTCTTAAATAAAAATGAACTATAGATCAATTTATGATTAGTAGACTATCACAAAGAAATGAAAGCACATTATGTTATTTGCGTCATATAACGAATCGTTGATTCTCGATTTTAATGGAAGTGGTTCTTCAGAAGATTGAGGGGTTTGCCCGGGAAAGATATTTAAAGCAAGTATCTTCAGTTCCCTTGTTGTTTTCTCGAAAATTGCTTCATAGCCGCTTAACTCCCTGATATACAGGATCTAATATTTGGTGATGCCTGTAAGCGATATATCAACTAAATTCTAAATAAAAATTTAAAGTCAAATAACGAGATGGTAATAGTCTTACTTTCTTTAAAAGAGCAAGCTGGACGATTATGAGTTTAATGGCTTTTTGAATTTTAATTATCTGCATTGCCTGAATTGCCAGTATAAATTAATATTGGCTTTAATTTGCAGCAAGGTTAGCCATGCTGTAATTTCCTCATAGTGAGTGAGATGGCCATGTCTGATTAGTTTGAAAGTATACATGACTCTTTACTAGGTAGAAAATTTAACTGCCTACTATATTTTTGCCAGAGATCATTACTCGCTCTTTTCTATCGACTCTCATAGCGTGAGATACCGCACGTATGCTTTGCTACTTTGTGGGTAATTTTATCTTGTCTGGCCATGCGTTTAAAATCTTTAACACTATAACCCTGTAATAAATTCGAAAAAGATTCAACTTTGCTGCACCCATTTCTGCACATCCTCTGTTTTTCTGGAACATAGGGTAAACCTTGAGATAGCAGGTTGTTAGTATGAAAATATATGGCTCTGACAAAGTTGGTTCCAGTTCACCTATGCGATTTTATCTAAATCCAGGTCCTGCAGCTACTGTAATCTTCAACAACTTAAAGCCACTTTTTCATATGCTTTATTTTATCTTGCTCCCTTAAGAATCTGTCCAAGTTGCCGAGAATTGCCAGACATTCCATTATTGTAAGAAGGTTCTTTGTTGCTGCTACTGTGCTGCACAGCTTCTTCCAGCCGAAGCGAAATTTTGAAGGTGTTGACGTTGTTCGACCACAGATATCGCGGTTCAAGAGTTAGTATTTCCTAAGCTCTGGTTCCATCTTGGCCAGACTGCCAAGATTCCCTCCTGATCATAGGAGCAATCTGAAATTCTTTTGATGCCGATGCTTTGGCTGTATGTGAGCTAAGGCTAATATCTTGGAAAATGTTGACAAATTATCGTCTTTTTTGAAAGATTAAATATTTAATATTATTTAAAGAATGTAAAAATTCTGTTGTTGATCCTGTTCTGGTTGTTGTTATTCATTCTCTAAATTTGGATTGTTATTCTCACAATCAAGCAGCGACAACTGTTCCTCTTACTCTATTTGATCACAAAAATTTATACATTTGTCAGTGCGGAGCCATTCAAAATTTTGGTTTTGCAACTAATCATTAAAATTAAAATATGATTCCATGATATTAATAATGGAATTAATTAAATTGTTTAGAAACTTGCTCTTTTATATCTCTTTACTATGTAAATTTACTGGTATAAACAGCTAAAATATCAATAAAATATAAATCGTATGGATCCAATAAAAATAAAAAATGTAAAATAATAGTTATTTTAAACCTTATGATAGAGGTAGTCATCGTTTTCGCTTGTCTTCCACATTGACAAGAGCTATTTAGGCTGTCAAACAGGCTATACAAAATGTCAACATAGCTGATGTATGTTAGCTTTCTTGATGCATCGGATCATTTTATGCATTTATTATTTCTTACCAAGAAATTTTTTCTTGTGCCCTTTATTAATTGTGGTACTTAAAAAGTTAGCACTATCATTTTATTACCTAGTTTGGAAAAGTCGTTGGTGCACATTTTCTTTTCTCCCAAAAATTAGGCTTTTGTATCAGATTTAAAAAAACTTATTGCTGCTTTAGTTTGGTCACAAACCTCTGAGTCTCTAGGTCTGCAGTTCTTTTGTGACATATTTTATCGAGTAAGCAAGACGTATACTATCGGTAGAAACTTTACAAATAGAAGAATTAAAGGGTGTTTCCAAATTTAATTATTCCACGAGCCATAAACACAAGTGTATGGTCGACATACTGATATTGTCTATTGAAACCATCATCTACAAAACCCTCTATAATATCATAAATTCCATTATTTAAGAAATTATATTGCATCTAATTTCATCCCAACTAAAAATACAATATCGTTCGATTGGTTTCAATTTTAATACTTTTTTCTTTAAAATTTGGAAAAAGCTGCATTCATTCCGTGTTTCATGGCCTTTGTTTCCAAATATTATAATTCTTGAGGCACATACTTTTTTCTGCATTAGTGAATCTACGGACTCGTGGAATAATTTCAGTTCCATGCATTTGCATATCAAAAAGTAGCTTTGCGGTCGGGGTCATAACACTCATTTTATTTGCCTTAAGTGTATTACAAAAATTCTCAGCAACTTCCAGACGTTCACTTAAATTTTTTTTCCCAGTTGCACTACCTTATCTTTCCAATATAAAGCACTGAACTGTAAAGAAAATTGTATATTACTTCTTTTGGATGTGGTCATATACCCGTGCTTCAATTAGTGTATGCAGCGTTTATTCCTGATTCGCAGTTCTCGCATTGCTTAAAATATTTTTATTCTGCTTTTATAATGTATCCTGTGCAATAATTCGAGTTAAGTAAAGTGTAATGGCTTTCCGTGGTGTCTCAAGTGCTAGGTACTACAAAATTATCGTCAGGTTCTTTTCTTTGCTACTGGTATTTTATTGAGTAATTCATGTACTGTATTGAAGCATCAGCTTCGCAATTTGCACCGATCGAATATTTAACAATGAAGTTGTTTATGATAAATGTTGAATAATGCCACTGCAAGTTGAATTTACATTATAAACTCCTTGACGCCGAATACTTCCTAAAAAGCTTTCTAAAGAATCCGGATTAAAATTCTTTAAACACAAATATTTTGCTCCTTGTAAAATTTTCCAAATAAACTGAATAGCCTTACTTTTTGTAATGAATTTTTGCAGTAATGGTAGAACAACAGCATCGTTTGGGTTTGTTATACTTATGAACTGCAATGATTGCAACACAGCTACCGCATTCTTTCAAAATTTGAAATGTGTGTTATCTGTAACTTATGTAGTAGTCATCTTTTTTGCACACCTTTCACATTAAGAAGAGCTATTAAGGCTGTGAAATAGTCTTTCAAAAAATCTTAACACTTTTTCGTACTTTACAACATTTACCAAGCAACAGCAGAAAAACGCTATGAAATCAAATCAAAGACCGTCGACTGTCAGAAAATTCTCATAACTTCGTTACTAGTTTCTAAAATAAAAACTTTGTGTGCAAACAACTGCGCATATTTACTGGGCACATTTTCTATAAAATCATATTTTATACAAAATTTATTTTAAGATTAAGAACATTTTAAAATTTTTTGAAGGAAAAAAATTATAAAATTTAGTACAAAATTTCATGTAGGTACGCAATGATTAAAAAAGATTTAAAATTTTTAAAATTTGTTCTAAATTTTGCATGAAAATTTTTATTGTGTCAAACAGCCTTAATTCATTTAAGCAAAATGATATTCCAAACAAACAATGTAAGAAAACTTACTCTCTTCCACTTTGCTATTGTTTTCTTTGGTCCATCACAATTATTCAATTGCGTAGTCAACACTTCCCATATTCACTTATGATATGTTCTTCCTTCTGTACCTAAAAATGTCATAGGTGAAAATAACGAATGTTCTTCCATAAATTCTACGATACAAATTTTTTGTGCCGAGGACATTCTGCCTTAACTATTTTCGGTCAAGTTTAAATCTATTCGTCTTACCTTGTTAAATAATTTCATAACAAGGAATGTTTTGTTTTAAAAAATACACCTACATAAAGTGTATGCGGCATGAAGACGCAATTAACTGCAAAAAATAAAGGAACTATACGCTTTACTAAAACTATGACGTAAAAAAGTCTCTTCACGAGGCCAAATGAATTAAAAAAGACCTCCTCGTGGTTGACTGATACGGTTACCGTTTGAAAAACACTGCAACCCTGCGTGTTTGATATTATTCTGACCAAAAAGCATGATGAGCTAAGAATCTAAATGCTTATATGAATTACTACCAAAAAAGTTTAGCAGTAATCTGTTTATCGCTTCGACTGTTGGAGACATAAGGCTACTTAATTGTATATTAACTTCATTACTGTAGAAGTGGAACTACTGAACACCCGAAAAAGCCTGTTTTATCTTTATCTTCTTCTTAACCTTTGGATCCAGGTGCCCTAAATTAAATTTATTTTGTGGGTCCACAGGCGGAAATTGGTGTGCACAGCTCTCAGATTATCCCATTTTGCTGTTTCAAATGCAGGTCGGTTATTAGACCGTATGTTACAAACCAAAAAATGGGCTCAGAATTCCATTTGTTCAAGTACAGTCTTAATGAGTTGCTGTAGCAGCGAGCTCTGTTTTATCCTAAATCAATGTGTAATAGCAATTCATTGGTGTTTTATTGTTACTTATTAAATTAAGAAATTTAAGCAGCTTTTCATTTATGTTGCATTTTAATTTGAGATAACGTTGCACACGTTGAAGGTTTCTGATGGAGAAAAAGATTTTAAAAATGGTTCGGAGATAGCGATAGTATGTTGTACTATGACGTTAGAGCGAAAGAAAAAGTGAATTTTGTTAAGAGCAAAACGATAAAAGTATTTTGATTTTAACTTAGAGAAATGCAACTGAACTAAAATAAAAGTTTGGAATACAGAGAGAACAGATTCTAGGTGATGTTTGATCCTAATCGATTTGGAAAATTTTCTGCTGACTTTAGTTTATACTGGCTGATTAATATGTTCTGCTCTTATTTCACTACTCTTCATTTTTGATAATCATATTTTAAAGAAGGTTTATTTTCGCAAACTTTTATAATTCAAACAGTGTTTGATAAAATAAATTACATTTAGGTGAGTTTTTATAACAAATAATGAAAAGCATCTGTTCTACATGAGACCGTTTATACGATAGTGGCAGTGATATAAAATTTCCATACCGTATATGTTGCTCATTAAGTCTTATATGCTTAACGGACTTCATCACGTAAGTCTATGACCAATTGCGCATGGATGTATTTATGTCTTAAATACCGCGTCGCATTACGTCGTGCAGAATGCGTGTAGGCTCAATCACCCTAGTTGGTTGTCTATAGTATGTTATTTCAGTTGTAGTAGTTGCTTATTCTATTTAGTTGGTAAACCCAAAATATCGGTGAGGTTAATGGTGAATGAAGTATTTTTTTTTTTTTCAGTCAAAGTATTTTTCATTTCTTGACCGCATTTTCACCAGTGATTGCTCTACCCAAATATTAAAAGTTGTAGTGAATAATTTCTGCTTTTGACTTGCGGTTATCGTACAAGATACATTTTTCAACATATGTTNTAAAACTTTTTGTTCTTTTTATATTTTGATTTATATATTTTTAATATTTCTAAATCAGAGCTGTTACAAGTCGAGGCTGAGTAAATGTACTCATACTCAGCCCCAAAGTACCGTCGTACTCGTACTCAGTCTCGAAGTATTTTTGTACTCATACTCAAATACTCAAATATAATGAGAAATGTTCATGCTTTGTCTAATTTCTGCATAATTTACATTTTATTTATCTGTTATTATTATTTTATATTACTACATGACTTCATTAAATGTATAAATCTTTATTTTTAAGTTCATTTTTAATATATGTAGCATCTTGTATACTATACGTTAATACAGCAGAGCTGAAGAAAATAAATTATAATTGTAAAACAAATAATAAGAAAATGCAAAGTATGGGCAGTAGTGTCGAATGACCTTAACTCATCAAAGAGCAAAATCGGACATTAATCAGAAATCATATAAAAGTGTAGCAATGCCGGATTATCTTCAATAACAAAACAGGCAGCATCGGACAACAACTAAATCAACAATCAAGATAAAAATTTGTTAACCAGTATCGTACAGAAGCTATTAATTGGTGAGTATATCTCCATATATTTAGTGAAATCAAAAAGACATTTTTATACTTGCGTGCATCGTTTAAAATGAAGCATTACAAATATTTTTTCACTTGAAACAACAGAAGATAATTATTCAATTTCGTGAAACATGTTAAAAAAACAAATTTGATAACCAACAGCTTGTTATAAACATACATTAAAAAAAATATTGAAAATAACAGTAATTAGTATAGAAACGCATATCAATTTACGACAATTATGGATAAGAAAACACAGCGAATAACGCGACAAAAAGGCATTTTGGAAAGAACTGAATTTTATTATATGAAGAAATTACACAGTCACTGAAATTGGAATCATTCTTAATTTACGACAAATATTATCCAACTTCTCAAGCCCTACCGATAATTCGCCACTAACTCGTACATATTTCCTTAAAGAAGGTATATCCAGGTAAAGGTAATGTAGTGCGCGTAGCTTCAGTGCGTTTTTTCAATGGTACTACTAGAAGGCCTGTTATAATGGTGTATTGTACTATGTGAAAGTAAAAATTTATTACTTTATAATATTTTTAATGTATTTTATTGGTTTATGTAATATTCTAATTTAATTATCATAAATGCTTAAGAAAAAGTTTAAAAGGCATTCCATTCAACGGTGTCGGTATGATCATGCTATGTTTAATTTCTACTTAGTTTGAATTTTTATTTATCTGTTATTGTTTTTCTTCTTATCGTTCATTGCATTTTAAATTTATGTTATTATTATTCTCTCCTCTCCACATGACTTCATTTTATGTAACAATGTTTAATTTTACGTTCAGTCTAAAATAGCATTTAAGTTTATAAGAAATAACAAATGAGTTTTGTTTTATTTAATGTTTTATGTTTTTATGAAAAACTGAGACAAATAAGAACACTGTATACCAACAAGTACTTCTGGTCTGGACTGGTATTTTTTGTAAATAAAAGAAAAAAATAATTATATAATTTATTTTCTATTATAAATTAAATAAGAAACTTAAAAAACAAAAACGTATTTAATTGGCCCAAATGGCATTTGCACTCAGCAAAGCCAATTTTTCAAACGTGTCATCTAAAAGAACTTGCCTTCTCGGTGCGTTCACTAAGCACGCGAATGTTAACAGCCTTTTTACAGCTGCAGATGAATTTAACGGTTTGTAAACTTTCATTGACAATTTTTACAAAAAAGGATATTTATCTAACATTTGAAATACAATATCTTTAGGAACCGCGGAAGGAAAAGATGAAATTGGACGTGTTGATATCATAGGAATATCTGTAATTTAAAAGATAAAATAGATTCTGTGATAATAAGGGTACAAACAAATAAAGGTAAAAATTTGGAATGGCGAACACATTGTCAAAATTGGGAAACTTCACATTACCTAACAACTTTCTCACCAAAATTTCACGTTACCCAACCTAACGTCTGTATTTCTTATTTTATCTTTATTTAAATTTTTATCTATATTTGTTTAAATACCTCTGGAAATTTTGAAATTAAAAGAAAAGCTGTGAAGCGCAAGAGTACATTACATTCAATGTTTCTTTCTTCAAAAATAAAATCATTATTCTGAATTTCAACAAATTAAAATTACTACCCTGGGTCGTCGAAGTCAAAAAAACACCTGGTGCTGCCGCATCGCTTCAGCTTCAGCGTGTCCTTCAGTAGATGTTATGCGTTCATAATCCATTAAGTTTGTAGCATATTGAACCACTACCGTTTTGACGTTATCAGTAGAAAGATATTGTTTTTCTTCGTTTAACTCTTTCAAACATTTTAATTTAACTAAAGGGCAAAGAACAGAAGCCACTATTAAAGTATTTGCTTTTTCCTTTAATTTCAAATAGTCTATAAATCGATTCACTAGGCTTTCTTGAAGTTTGACAATAGCATTTTTTAGTAACTTTTAACTTTTAGATATGACAAGTTTCCTAAACTTAATTCTTAAAGTTTTTAGAGCTGGTGTTAAATAACCGAAAAGAAATTAAAGAAATCAATAGAAGTTACCAAAGGTTCCATGACAATCGAATACTCTTTCAGGTATTCTAAGTCATTGTCAAAAATTTTAAAATGGAGAGCCTGTTGCACAATTCATGGAGTTTTGACTTGTGCTTAAGAATTCAGTTCACGGCATCGTAAGTGCAATTCCAGCTTGTTACAACGGGAGTAATCGGAGATTTACCCAAAATGTTTATCACTATTTCAGATGACTTAGGCCAGGAACATTTCTTCCAGAAGTTACTGCACTTTTGGAACGCTTGACTGTGTTGGTGATGAAGGTTTCTATCGCTTTTTACAATTTGAATAAAGTCTATGGACGCTTGTTAGTTTAATGTATGGCTTGCATAACGGAAATGCTTTAGTAGGGCGTCGTACAATGTTTCGTCAGTAACGCGAACCGATATATTTTCGTCCTCAGACAAGAATTTACCTTCAGTTGCAAAATTTTATATACCAAAATACTTGAATGCTTTAACAAAAATTAAACCATTGTCAGTAACAGTTGCTAATATATTTAAATGGTTTAAACCTAATTCGGAATTGATCTCATTAATCATGTCGGCCATGCGATCTGCCGAATGCTTATTTGTAAATCTCTTACAAGCTAAAGCAACAGATTTCTGGTTAAAATTCTTTTCTAGCCATTGACAAGTATAGCTTAAGAAACTTAGAATTTTGCAAATATCAACCGTTGTACAAAAGTATTTTTTTGTTACGATATTTTGTTGTATATTTATGTCAATTCTATTGTAACGTTCATTTAAAAGCTTTTTTAGCTGTGGACAGTTCCTTCAAATAAAGTTTTAAATGATTTTCTGTCTACAGCAGAAAGGGGAGATGACATTACTCTTTCATTGGCTTTGAATTGAAAATAAATACATATGTTATAAATTTAACATATTTTTTTAATTTTTCTATTAGATTCTTTAATGAATAATAGGGACATATTCTGTTCATAGTTTGTCTTATACTTGTATAGCACCATTCCATGTGTATATTTCTTATCAATTTAATGCAAAAAATTTCTGACAAGATTATTTTTGCCTTATTTCTAACAATCTCATACAATATTCCATTCTCTTTTATTAATTTTGATTTCAAGTTTTGTATTTTTTCATTCGTTTCTTGATCTAATATTATTTCGTCTATTTGTGTCAGGTTTACTATTGTTAAAACCTCTTCAGTGTTTTCAACTAGTTCTAGTACCCGATTTCGACTTACATTTTTATGTAAATGCTTTAATATTGCCCCAATGTTCTTCTAGTCATGCATCTGTGTAAATTTTGTTGGCAATACTTTATTGAATACTTGTAAAATAGGTTAAGAACCCTATCATTTATTTATTTCTAAAAAAGACTTCTCACATTCTACTGAGCACATGAAATTAACTTTTTTTCTTGTAAAGGATCTAACATTATTGATTTATTTGGTATGTATTCATTGTAAAAGTTGAACTTTCCTAAAAAAATTCTGATATTTTTTTGAGTTTTAGGGGTTGAAAATTTTTTCATTGAAATAAAATTATCTTTTATTGATTTAACTGTATTGTTTTCTATGATGTGTTTCATGTATTTTGCTGAGTTCGCAGCGAATAAGCATTTTTTGAACTTTAATCTAAATTCTTCTCTTATAATTCCTGCTAATACATGCTGTATATATCTGATGTGTTCTTCAAAAGCCGGTGAATAAATAAATATATCATTGATATAATTTTCTGTCAACTCTGTTTATTTATGTTTTCTTAAAATGGTACTTAGTATCCTTTTGAATATTTCTGGTGATGTTTTCAGACCAAATGGTAAACACGTCCATTGATAGTGTCTTTCTGAATTACGAAACCAATCTTTTTTGTCTTCGATTCGGAGTGGGATTGACCAAAGGCAGAAATGATATCCAGGGTGGTAAAGTATTTATAGTTTCTAGTTTTAACTATTAAGTCGTCTTTAAGTGGAAGTGGTTGAGTTTGCGATACATTGTTCTTGTTCAGGTATCTAAAATCAATGCACATACGATTTTTATTTCCTTCATTTCTTTTATATGCTAGTGTTACTGGTGCAGCAGCTGGACTATAATTTTACTAATAATTAAAACTTACGTATGCTTACATAAAAAACATTATACATGTAGATTTGTTAGTAATTTTACTTCATCTTTTATCCATAAACGAATTTATACAGTAATGAATGTATTTTAAAACACTTAATATTTTCAAGTCGGCTTATTTTTGATAGTGAACGTTCGCGTGCATTTTTTTCCAATATTCACATTAGTTATTTTTCATAGTCTAGACAAATGCAGGCCGTCTAATTTTAGTTTTAAATGATATTATATAAATAAACTAATGCGGATTATAAATTCGAAATAGTGAATAAAGTAGTAGCGGTAACACATTTGTGATCTAAATGTGCTATATGTATTTTGGGAGTAAAACGATGTGGACGAGGTGACGGTCGATTTCAAAGTATTAATCATTTTAATAAAGACATAATATTTGTTGACTTTTGAATGTGAAAGCGGTCTTATTACAGAATATCTAGATCTCATCAGTTGGGTAAAAAAAGTCTGTGACATTGTTGCTGATAACATATAGAATATAATTCTACTTGACATATTAATTATTGTTATCTTCACTAGTTCTGCTTTGCTTCCCCCTTGAGGACGACTATGGCACTTCAACTATCGTTAATACTGCCATACAATTATAAGCTTCTACAGTAGAGTATATAATGAAGCCGACTTAATGATATTTTATAAAAAGTGCCCAAAACTTTCATATTTCCGCCTCCGAAACATGTAAAAGGCTTATTTTAAGTGAAATATTTTCTTCTTTCT
Source organism: Pogonus chalceus (assembly GCA_002278615.1). Lineage (NCBI taxonomy): Eukaryota > Metazoa > Arthropoda > Insecta > Coleoptera > Carabidae > Pogonus > Pogonus chalceus. Next base: position 31,764 of record NEEE01001260.1, read on the forward strand.
TAACTTAGACTCAATTGGATAGTTCGTATTAAATGTGATATAGATTGACTCAAATAGACATGCAACATTACGTTTTTTCGGCACTGCAAAACAACTTTTGCCATACACTATTGATAAAGCAATATTATTCTTACTATTCTGTGTAAAAATTATAAAGTTGTTTTCATTTACTCGGTCCAGTTATTTTGAGGGTAAACTAACAAAATAGTTAAAAATAATGAAGTAAGAAACAGAGACATTCAAAACAAAGATTCTAAGCATATAAATAGAAATAAAGAGAAAACCTAAAATGTTCAAATATGCGCTTGTCTTTTTTACATAACAAAAATTAACCTAGCTACCCCCATTACTAAGGGCGACGTAAACATAACATAGATTGCTCGTCAGTTGCCATACAATATTCTTTAGCGGCGCGTTTAACATTAGTTGCACAGCGGCGGATACAAGCCAAAGAATCGGTGGGCGTCATTTCTTTTAATAATAAACATTCATGCATAAAATAAATAATTAATTTATATAGACAATTTAGAATTGCTAGATATATCGGTACCAAACTCTAGCATTGGAATTCAAACGATCCCTGTTCTGATGATCCAATGGGTGATAATAATTATTTTTATATTTATCAAGAATTCAATCATATTTCTCGCCTAACAAATATCATTCTGCTTTATCCTCAATGAGATATTAATCAAAAAGTTCATGGTAGTACTGCAAGCAAACGTTGTGGTCCTGATACACAGAGTTTAAGGATTTTGAAGAAATTTAAACTTATATGCGACAAAAAGTCAGCGTAATAATAAGTTTTTGGTCTGTTCTATCAAATTTAATAGTATTAAAGAAAGACGGTTAACTATTTCATTATTAAAAAAATAAATTCTGACAATCGAATATTGTTATTTCTTATGAAAATTAAATTGGGTTTATCATTCTGTGCGTTGGGTTATCTATTTAATATTTATGGAAGTGCAGCAACAATAACTTTTTTTTTCCAATTTAAACACTTAACACGAAAAAACAAAATCGTGAATTTTTTGGGCCTTCTAATAAAATTTTAAAGAGTAATATCCTAAAATCATTTTTCAAGTATCCTAATTGTCGATGTATTGAATGTAGTGAAATACCTACTAATACGGCACCTTCATTAGAGAAAAGGATTCTTAGATATTCTAATTATAAGGAACGATTGACAGTTAAATTTTTTATTGCTGTTACTCCTAATGGTTTTATTTGTAAAGTCTCTCGAGCCTATGGAGAAAAAGCAACTGAAAATTTTAACACCAATGATTGCGGTTATTGTAGTTTTTAAAACCAACTGATCAAGTCTAATCTGATAAAAGTTTACCTCAGATTCAAACTTAAGTAAGTAAAAAGAAATACAATACTCGTTATTCAATCACTTGCATTTAATCCTCAGTTACTAAAGAAGTAGTTTAAGGATATAATATTGCATGTGACTGTATTGACGTAAAGAGATGTATCCACGTATTAAGTTATCTGATATATTAAATTACATAACATCAGATTTATTATTTTATGTAGATGCAATATTACATATATTTTGGATTGCTAATAATCAACCGCCTATAATTAAAGAAAATATAGAATGAAAAACTATATTGGATTAATATTTATTTTTATTCCTATTATATAAAAAATTGCATGACACTATTATTATTATTATTATTGATATTATTTTTATTTTATTGTTATTTCTAGAGACATTTAATACTTTAATATTTTTGTTTTTCCATTAGCTTTTCTGCATCGAAATAAATAAAAATAATATATATNGGTTTGCAAATATACTGGTATAAACAACTTTAACACCAATAAGGATTATATTGCATAACTATGGTGGGGTAGGGAACATACAAAATAAAAAATATAAAGTTATAAATTTACTTAAAAAGCTATAATGTAAATATAGAATACAAATGTTTTATCATATTAATATAGTGTAAATAAGCTGGTATAAAGAAATTATAAAAAAAATATGTCACATGGTGTGTAGGGGCGGAGTAGGGAACATTAAAAATAAAAAATTTTAAGTAATACATTTACCTTAAAATTTATAAAGTACATATTTAATACAAATGCTTTATCATATTAATTTTATTCTCTAGAATAGGTGTTTTAATTTTTGAATAAAAGTAAATAATCTAATTTTTAAACCTTGCATGACTTTATGCATATTGAAGACAATCATTTTTTCTGGCCATTTTGTATGCATAGGATCATACTACTAGATTGTGAACTTGAACTTTCTCGTTGAATCTTACAGACATTATTCACTTCACCAATTTTTAAAGTATTTAGCTTTTTATTTATACAATATATTTCTATATCGTTTTTAGTAGAGCTAGTTTGCTTAAATGAGTGTTTAAGTGATACTTTATTTCTTCTGTCATTCTTCTTCAGTGAATTCTACATCCACCGTTTTACCAATTTTACCCTTGGCAATTATAAATAATTTCTTTGTGTCGGCACTGGTATTTAATTTGGAAATTTCTTCTTCAGCCATCCAACTGAATCGGGCACCACGAAATACTCAAAACTGCTCCAAATCGAGAATTAAAGCTTCACCATATGTAGTTATTAATTTCTTCGCTTTTATTACTCTATATTTTTTTCCATACTCAAGCGTAGACAATGATTTTGTTTCCTTGAGCTCAACAAGCTTGCTAAGCTTCTGGGTGATAGGCATTTTAAGCAGTGAGAACTAATTTACTTCATTATTTGAATTAATTCAATATAAGAAATGTACTAGTATTTAAACTAAAATTATTATAACCCCACCACTTAGTTACTGTTAAAATAATTCAACCAAGTTTTCGCAAAATCTGTGTAAACATCATTTGCTAGGTTAGATTCCTCTAAATATTGCACTTTAACACGTACATATGAGTCATTGTCCCCTCAGATATAGGCTAATAAACTTAAGAAATGGGTCAATAATTTGAACATCTCTCCCATAGTAACGGAATTCACTAGTTAACTGTATTTATAACATTTGCGTATGAGTCAGCTTTAAGTCTGCAACATTAGTTAATGAGCAAACCCTTAATAGTATGGTGCAACAATGAGCCGCATTCCAACACCTGCATATGAGTCTTCGTCCCCCTTAGATATAGGTCAATAAACTGAACATGTGTCCCATAGTAACGAAATTCGCTAATTAATTGTGTTTTAATTTTTGCGTATGAGTCACCTTCAAGTTTTCACCATAAGTTAATAAGCAAACCATTAATTAATATGTTGCAGTACTGAACCGCATTTGCATATCGTCCCCCTCAGATATAGGTCAATAAACTGAACATTTTTCCCATGAATTCGCTAAGTGTGCACAATAAGTTAATAAACAAGCCATTAATTAATACGTTGCAATACTGCATCACATTTGCATATCGTCCTCCTCAGATAGCTGAAAATATGTCCTATGAAGTCGCTAATTAATTGCATTCTAAGACCTGTATATGAATCATTCTCAAGCGTACACCATAATTTAATGAAAAAACCCTTAATTAATATGTTGTACCATATTTACATATCGCCCCACCACCTCCCGCGCCAAAAACACGCAAAAAAAATCGCGAAAAATCTAAGCTTTGAGCCCCATGTTAATTCTTATCGGAAAGTGAGCTCGGAGACCTTCCGTCTGACTACTATCATGAAACTAATGTGCCTGAACTAATAGATGGTAAAAAACGCATTAATAGTAGCAAAGTAATGCCCCAAAGAAAATTTTATAATTCTGACTATGAAGTTACTGTTGAAGTAAGATTTTATTCATATTTAATTATTATTTGCAGACGAATCTTACTGTTCATTATTTTGATTTAATTCTGCAATTATATTAATATTATATTCAAATTTTGTGTACAATTCTTAAATCATAATTTTTAAATTATATTAATTTTGTTTTTATATGAATTTTTGAAATAATAATAATTTTCAATAATTATAGTTAAATTTTATTTTTGAAATATTTATTTTATATGATGCGATTCGCGAGCCATTACAAAGTTAAACNAAATATGAAACAATTACATTTAATTTTATGTCTACATGTTTTGTAGTTTTTTTGTAAAGTGTACCACAAAAAATAGCGTGTGGGAGCTGATTGCATTTTCAATTATGAAGAATGTACAACATAAAATACTAATATACCCTTAATTGCAAATAAACCAAATAAATCACAGCGACAAAAGTATAAAAAGAGAAGTACTATCCATGCAATTATTTCCCAAAAAATTATATTCTTAAACAATAACTTCACAATTGATGATGTAGAGAATGTGTGTGGTAATTATTTAGAAGTAATATGCCCGTTTACAAAATATATAAAATCTGAAATACAAGCTGAAGGTGAAAATTTAAAAAATAAAAATAATTGCGAAAGTAGATTGAATATGATAGTACATGTTGTTACAAATCTGTTTAAGTTCTAATAACAGCATGGATATTTTTATTATTATTCTTACATGTTGCAACAAATTATTACCTAAGTTTTTAAAAAAATAGAATGTTCAATGAAATTTAAAGATTTTTACGAAAAAAATATTATTGTAACAGTACGAGAGTGGATACAAATCTGTATCCATATAAAGGACCAAACGTCGTGTTTCCAATGTCACTCTGAAAGACCGAAACGCAAAATAGCTTCAAATGTAGCTTATTAGATTAAAACAAGAGAAGACAATTTAGAAAAAATGCCTAGACAATTTTTTTATGACAAATTTGATGCCCGTATGACTGCTGCTATTAATTACGGTATAAATACTAAAAAAGAAACGCGTCAGTTCTTTTCATACTAAAGTAAATAAGAAGTGAAAACCATTTACCATACCTTTCTTGGTCACAAGCCCAGATGGTATTATTTCGAATGAACAATCGCTAGTAGAAATAAAATGCCCATTCACTTGCGAAGATACTATCATTGTTAATAGGGATTTTAATATATCGTATTTATCTTATCTCTTTTTTAATGAGAAAAATGCAATGAATTAAAAGAAATCTAATAACTATTCAACTCAAATACAATTGGCCATGTTTATACAGGTTTAAAAAAGTTAAATTTTTTTGTGAACAGCAAAGTAAACTTTGTTCACATTATTATTAAACGGAAAGAAAATTTTTTAAGAGGATAAATTCTAAAAATGGAATTTTGTTTACCATTACTTTTTACCTACTTTATATCAACCTATTTAATGGTATAAAATTTTCTATAGACGTTAAATAATTACCTTTTCACTGATTAGGTAAAGTTTTGTTGCAATGTGACCCTTTTTCAATGCTCCATGATGAACTAAATCCCAGCAAGCAATTTCCTTGTGATGTACATAGAGGAACGCCAATTCCGGGCGTTATTTACAACAAGCAATGAAGTTTTAAGTTAAGAAATGTAGAATGTTTATTTTTCGGCAAAAAAAATTAGAAATTTCTTTGGAATAACTTTTTCGGAATCATCTTACTTTTGGTTGGAGCGTTTTTCCTCACGTCACATATTTCTTAAGATATTTAAAAAAATTAATCTCCTATATAAAAAATTTATTGTATGTGGAAGCAGCTTATTATTAAACCATATATATCT
>NEEE01001265.1:2619-13944 GCA_002278615.1 Pogonus chalceus
AACGTTGTGAGGTGTGTATAAAAATTATACTAAATAATTTCAGGAAATATTTCGAAAGCTCCGCGATTTAGAAAGTACTTATCTAGTTGGCCTTGTAGTATTTTTAGTTACAAATCAAGTGACAGGTGAGTGAAATATTTTTCACAAAATAACCTTTTTAAATCAATTGATTATATAAATTAATACATTATTTACTTATATTTATATATAATTAATATATAAATTGTTAAAATACATCGAAAAACTGCTTTAATTAATATTATTTTTATTTTAACCTCTATTTTTACTTGAAGGGTAAATTAGATACGATAGCTTTATTATAAAATGGCAAAGGACGAAGATGATGATAAATTACCAGATAAAGATGCTGCGAAAGGTTTTTACGCGAAATATGAACCAAAAGAAATATTAGGAAGGTTTGTATTTTAAAAATGTATCAAATTACAAGGCCTACTTGTATTGTTGTTATATATTTATAGAGGGATAAGTTCTACTGTAAGACGATGTATTGAGAAAGAAACTGGAAAAGAATATGCAGCAAAAATAATTGATTTAAGTAATGAAAACGCTCCAAGTGATGGTGGGACAAGTTACGAAGCAATAAAACAAGAAATACATATTTTACGGCATGTTTCTGGACATCCGTATATAAGTAAATATAAAAATAAACACAATTTACCATAAAATATCATATTTTATAATTTCAGTTGAATTACAAGACGTTTTCGAGTCTAGTACGTTTATATTTCTTGTTTTTGAAATATGTAAAAACGGAGAACTCTTCGATTATTTAACATCAGTTGTTACTTTATCTGAAAAAAAGACAAGATACATTATGAGACAAATTTTTGAAGGTGTACAATATATACATAGTAAAAAAATAGTTCATCGTGACCTGAAACCTGAAAATATTTTATTAGATGATAGTTTAAATGTTAAAATAACTGATTTTGGTTTTGCGAAGATTTTAAATCCAGATGAGAAACTATTTGGTAGGTTTTACGTTGTAAGTTGTGAGTTTAATTTTAATATTTGGTTTTTTATAGATTTATGTGGGACTCCTGGATATTTAGCACCTGAAACTTTGAAATGTAATATGTTTGATGATGCACCAGGATATTCGTTCGAAGTTGATATGTAAATATATTTTTTATTATTAATTTGGAAGGTTTTTATTTGATTTTTTATGGTTTTTCAGATGGGCGTGCGGTGTAATAATGTATACATTGTAAGTTACCACAATTTATAAAATATATGGTGTATTTATCGTTTGTTTTTTGTTTTAGATTAGTTGGTTGTCCGCCCTTTTGGCACCGAAAACAAATGATTATGTTACGAAATATAATGGAAGGAAAATATACTTTTTCGTCGCCTGAATGGGCTGATATTTCAGGTATTTTACTTCCAAAAAATCAACGAATTTCCAGGATTAATTTAAGTTTTTTATAGATGCTCCCAAAGATTTAATACGTAAGCTATTAGTTGTTGATCCAAGCCAAAGAATAAATATCAAAGATGCGTTAGATCATCCATTTTTCCATACCGTGGTATGTTTGCTTTTTTTTTCATACATTTTTACAGTTTAAAAGCTTTTCATTTTGTGAATTTTGCACTTTTTTGTTGTTGTTTTTTCGCTAGGTTTTCTTTTTAAATTTTATTTTACAGCAATTATGGGACCAAGATATAGCCCCACTAAAACGGAGTCTATCAAAAACATCTCATAGATTCAGCAGAATATCAAAATTAGCTTTGGTAAATTTTTTATTTTATTAATTTTTATTAAATTTTAGCTTTTTTATTTGCTGTTTTACGGTTTATAACTAATAAGCTATTTTTATAAGAAATATATATTAATTGTTTTTTTAATAATTAGGAACATGATCTGAAATATTTATTTACAACTATTAATAATAGTCAGGTAATTAAAGAATTATTTAATTTGAGTTTTTAGAATTTTTCTGCACAGCACTTCGCTTAGTAGCATTTTGTTGTTTAATTTAATATCTTTCCTAAATAATAACATATTTTTTTACGGAAATATTAAAAAACAAATATTTTTGTTTATTATAAATAAATCAGCAGTTGTAAAACTGTTTTAATATATTTAAATTGTTAGGAAAGATACAATTTGTATTTAACTATGGTAGGTAATTTTTTGTAGATAAAATATTGCTTTATTTAAGTTCTATAACACTTTGTAGTTTTTATCTAAATCAATTGCTATAAATAGTTATAAAATATTTATCAAAATACTTAAAATAAATAAATAATAATTTATTTTATTATTAGTTCATAGTTCAAATTGTTGTTTTAATATAAATATAAAAAAATTGTTTTAATATTTCATTTGTAGTTAGATCTTTAATAACAAAGCAAGTTTTATTCATTTATTTTTATAGTTTTTTTATTAACATGTGTTTTATATTTTATAGAAATTATCCAGAAGGTCTTTTCAACCCTTAAAAAAATTCCAATGGATTGTTATGGTTGTTAGGGCGGCTGTTAGAATTCGAAGATTAAGATTTACTCCAGAACCTCTAAGCATGGATGTAGCAACTAGTGATCCGTATAGAATTAAGCTTCTTAGAAAAGTATGTACCGAAATAATTTTAAAAAAATCGATTGATTTAATTATTTTTAATTCCAGGTCATAGATGGCTGCGCTTTTCGCGTATATGGCCATTGGGTCAAAAAAGGTGAAGGCCAAAATCGGGCCGCACTTTTTGAAAATTCACCAAAAACTGAATTAAAACATATATATGTTACAAATTTAAGTAGATAATTAACTTTTTTAGTATTATTTAGAAGCAATTTTTTTTATTTTTGGCAATTTTAGCTGTCGAAATAATAATTACTCCTATTTTAATAGAAATGACAATAAATACTCAGATTATTTATATATTTTAAGGTCACCTATTTTTTGGTAGTGATTATATTAAAAATTAATAAAACTGCCATTTTATTATTTGTGACAGCAGTTGTTCCAAAAAATATATATTTATTTAAAAATTGTGATCAATTAATATCATAATTTTTCATTTTTTCGAATGAAATAATAAATAATTTATTAATTATTAAAATTACCGTTAAATATGCAATAATAATTAGTTAATATTTCATGACAAATAGCTTAGAAATATTTTTATTTAATCTACTTATATTTTTATTGTAAAAATAGTTATTTTATTTAATAGAATAGTTTTAATTTTAAAATAAAATATCAAATATATTTTTTGTGTAATATTTAAACGGTATTTAATTAAGTAAAAGGGCGCAAGTTTTAAATTATTAAAGGTAGGGCTTCATTTAAAAGGCTTGGAAACCTATGATTCTCAAACTGTTTTTCGGAATTAATATTTGCTTTAAAATTTTTTACTAGGTAAGATTTGTATATTTTCCTAAATTTAACTTTGTAATTCGTTCAAAAATATTTTATTACAGCCCTGTTTGTTTCAAAAAAACGCGCTTATAATTTATAAGAAGAAATACAAATTATTTAACCTGAATACAGCCCTGTACAATTTAAAATTTGATAAATTTTCGAAGAAAAATTGATTCAAGAAAACTAAATTGAATACACCCCTGTGTACTCTACAAACATGTGTTTAAATAGCCCACCAATTGAAATACAAATTATTTGATCTGAATACAGCCCTGTACAAATAAAAATTTGATAATTTTTCGAAGAAATTAAATTGAATTCACTCCCGTGTGCTCCACAATCAGCCCATTGATTGATATACAAATTATTTGACTTGAATACAGCCCTGTACAATTCACATTTGATAATGTTCCGTAGAAAAATTAACTTAAGAAAAAAAAATAGAGAAATTAAATTGAATACACCCCTGTGTGCTCCACAAACTAGTGTTTATTCAGCCCACCGATCGAAATACAAATTATTTGACCTGAATCCAGTCCTGTACAATTCAAAATTTGATAATTTTTCGAAGAAATTAAATTGAATACACCCTTGTGTGCTCTACAATCAGCCCACCGATTGCAATACAAATAATTTGACCTGAATATGGCCCTGTATAATTCAAAATTTGATAATTTTTCGAAGAAATTAAATTGAATACACCCCTGCGTGCTCTACAATCAGCCCACCGATTTATATACAAATTATTTGACCTGAATATGGCCATGTTCAATTCAAAATTTGATAAATTTTTGAAGAAACATTAATAAAACAAAATAGAGAAAATAAATTGAATACACCCCTGTGTGCTCCACAAACACGTGTTTAATCAGCCCACCGATTTGTTACCACCGTCGAAAAGTTGTTATGACAAGTTAGAGAAGACGGGGAAACAGGGGAAGCCCAAGCATGTGATTTACAAATAAATTTTGCGATTTTTCGCATAAATATTTGATTTTTATTTGTAATTACGGTAAAAACTATTCAAAAATGAAGCAAGCGTTGATTTTATTTAAATTAATAGTAGGCTAGGAAATAAAATAGATGTTGGATGAAAACAAATGATAGTCGTATTTATTTGAAATGTTATATGTATATCCATGGATTCATGGATTGCTAGATGTAGATGTGATGCGCTGGCCGCGGTTGGGCCGCGCGGGCCTACAGTCGACGCCCTGTAGCAGCATTACGTCACAGACCGGCAGCCGTGCAACAACAACGAGCCACGCCGTCTTCTGATTGGTCGATAGAGCTCCAAGCGCACGTGACGAACCGCGAACACACGCGAACTATATAACGAACACATCCGAAAACAAACCCAGAACATTTCTGTCTGTGTGTATATAACGGAGATTGCCAAGTACCGGGCACGATAGCCTACAGTGCGCGTGTATCAATTTCCCTTTACCCCTGTTACATGAAAAACACCTCCAAACATATTAAATAAAACAAATTTTCATGTGCTGTGAATATGTCAAATATAATACAAAAATAAAACAGCATCGTTTTCAATTGTTTTTGTGGTATTTTTAAAGCCTACGTGACTTGCTACTACAACAACATTATCATCTATTATGAATAATTGACGTTTCGTTACACCATAAGAAGTAAGTACAGCATTCAATTGTTTCAAACCCGTTTAAATACACCATTAACATACGTGTAATGTTATTTAATTATGAAATGCGTATATTGTCATGTGTATTTTATTTGGTATATCAGCAAAGTGGTCGTCGGGCTGCGTGGCTAGCTCACGAAGGGCGGCCAATCACAGCGCTCCGTTTTCATGACGTTGTTGTTGAACTTGAAACTGATTGGTTCGTGTATTTGCAGTAGCGTGGATATTGTGAACTTCTTTGTTTGACAAATGCACTTTGTGACCTTCGTTATAATTGTTATTTCTATCCAGGTTTCTCCAAAATTCACCTAGTTAACTTGATTTACTATTCAATCGATAAAAAAACAATTGAACCATCGTAAAACATTACAATAAGCTATCTAGATCGTTAAATAAATGCATTTATCGTTATATAAGTACAAGTTTTATAATAAATTTTAATTGTTGATTGTTTTCCGGGGAAAAATCCGGTATGTAAGCTAAGCTGATGTATTCCCCGGGATAGGGTATGTTTTTCGAATATATTTCTTATGATAAATGCGAATAAAGGTCAAAAAACTCGATGCAAACGGAGTTACACGATTGTCAACGAATTTGATCGAATAGTGCACGTGCTATTTTGTTGAGGCTTTAAAGTATTTATTACTGGATACAACAATGTTATCGTTTTTATTTATTGTTGTTACTGTTTATCGTAATTCCGAACGGATTAATACTTTAATTTAAACTAAATTATAGATATTGTGACGTTAATATGAAAGTAATTAGAATAAGTAATAGTTTTTTATGTTTGTTATATCAATGTTTTATATACTTTAAGGTTCAATACAGGTTGTTTTGTTATGTGAAATTTCTAAATACTTTTATTAATTTTATTTGACATTTGTGTGACATATGTCATTTGTTTTAAAGGTAACTATGATGAGTGGATATTCATTTGTTTTTCGTTTGACAGTTGTGTAACTGCATCAATTGTTTTTCCCATTGCAAATGCATTTGCAGTCTTTCTGTCTACTCACACATGAGATCGCCCCACCCTAATCACAAATGTAGTCACCTCTACACGTGGCTTCGCCCCCTTACTGCACGACTTGCGCATTTACTTATTTTACGTTTAATGCGCATACACATTCTATTGTTGCGTACAACTCACGGATAACATGATTTTATTATTCTTTGTTTAGTTGTTATTTCAATTTTAAATAGTTTTTTTCGTGTTGTATATTTAATTTAATATGTTTGAAAGTTTGTTAAAGGTTGTTTGATAGTATTTTTGTTGTTTTTATTATCGAGTGAGTTTATTTTATTAATTTTTATTAACCTAGAAAAATGGTGAAAGTGTTAAATATGTAGGGATGTCCAAAATTAATGTCTTGTGTTGTTTTCAAGGGTGTTTAAAATTCAACAACCGAAATCATGAGCCTGGAAACACTGCTAGAAGCAGCTAGATATGTCGAACAACAAGAACAACGCGCTAAGCAATTCCAACATTTAAATCATGTACAACAACAACAACAAACTATTAACAACAATCATCAAATTCCGCGTTCAACATCTTTTAAAATTGTTTCTTCTATTCCAACGATTAGTCCTGTATCTCATTCCCAAACAACAACAACATTTCCAACAAATTTGATAACTGTTCAAAAAGTATCAACAATTGTCCAACAACAACAACCGAGTCAAAGACAATCATTGGTGGCTACAAATTCGGTGCCAAATGGGAACGTGATCCAACAACAACAACAGCAACAACAACAAGTTGTTCAGAATGCACCGTCGGTTGTTTTGTCTGCTCCCCAATCTGGAGGTAAGAATTTTATCTTAATACTATTCTGCTGTTAAGATAAAAACAAATATATATATGAATTTAAATTAAATAGATCGAGTCATCCATGTGATTCATTTTATCACGTGTTTTTGTGCCCCGCCCATCAAGGCACACTTCGATTGAATGACAGCTTATATCACTATCTTTGTTTATTATGTCTAGGAAGTTAATAAAATTATGTTTTCAGTCGTTGAAGTTATTCAAAAAACTTCCCCTCCAACGATAACTGTCCAACCCCAACAAATTCAAAATCTTACGAATGGTTTCGACAAAGCAACCGCATTGTTACTTGAAGAAAACCATCAAAACCATAATCAAAATGGTTCACAATCAAATGATCTCAAAAAAAGGAATCATAACCCTTGTGTTATGAGGAGTGGTACTCGGGAGGTTCATAATAAGTTAGAAAAAAATCGGAGGGCTCATTTGAAGGAGTGTTTTGAAATGTTGAAGAAACAGTTACCTCCTCAGCAAGATGAGAAAAAAAGCAGTAATTTAAGTATTTTGCATTCCGCGTTAAGGCATATTCAGGTAAATATTTTTTCGTCCGACATATTAAAAGTTTTAGAATCACTGACATTTAATATTCAACTATATTAGATCTATTATTTTTCGTTCTGAATGATCAAAAAAATACAATTGGAAACAAAAAACTTATTAAATTGTAATTGTTTACAACTTTTAAATCATTTAAGAGGGCGGATCCCACCCTGATAGCTCTAAAAAACAAAGATATTCAGGATTTTTTAAAGTTTTAAATAACAATTGAATCATTTGAGGCTTTTTTTTACTATGTTGTTGCACGTATTTTAATTATTTTGAAGTAAAAATATTAATATTTGAAGCTGTGGTAGCCTTCGGCGTCAGACACTTCCATGGGTGCGCTTCAGTAAGGTTATCGTGGAGTTTCAAAACAATCCTATGCTTCGCGATAGAAAAAAACAATTTTACAAATTACAGATAAAAATTCAATTCCCGAAAAAAACGCGTTTAAAGTTTTCGGTACTGTTGTTAACAGTTCTTCTTCTATCTTTGCAATGGTTTCGAGGGTTTTAGAGGGTTATTTTAGACAATGGGTGCCAGTCGTGAACTTATCCTTAAATTTAAAAAAAATCCTATTGCTTTACGATAGAAAATACAGTTTTATAAATTGCCGATAAAAGTGCCTCCACAATTCTTCTTGTATCTTTGCAATGATTTCAAATATCGCTAAACCCTTTCAGAAAGACATTTAAGACAGTTTAGGGAATATATTTATGTAGAAATCCCTTCAGGGGAAGGTCCTAAAAGACAGTTTTAAATTTACTTTATTGATAATAATAGATAATTTCTTGCGCAGGGATTAAAAAAGAAAGAAAGAGAAAACGAACATGAAATGGAAAGACTAGCGAGAGAAAAAATTGCCGCTCAACAACGCTTAGCAGCTTTGAAAAAAGAATTAGGTCCCCAATGGGATAATATTGACTTTTCAACGGTTATCCAACCCCCGGAACCACCCTTACTAGCAATTGCAACAACAAATGGAAGTACAATCACTTCCGTTGCATCGATCTCTACCTCTCCAGGTTGTATTTATTTAAATAAATTATTTATTTATTAAAATATTTAATATTTTTTCTTTTTTAGATATTATTTCACCCCCTGCGAATCCAATTAAAGAGGAATTGTATGATTCAGATGAACCAAAAACTCTTACAAATATAAATTTAAATAATGCAAGTGTTAGTTCTTTAACAACGCCTACAACAACAACAACATTACAACCGACTCAGTTATCTGTACCAGTATTACCTATACCGCAGGTTGGCTACCCTGTTAGTCAGGGGTTAGTTTTAGGGGTGCAAAAAGTTGCGCTAGTATCGTCGAAGAATTTACCGCTTGTTAGCAGTCCGATAACTCATATAATTCCTCAATTAAACGGAAAGGTGATTATATTTTAATTTGTTGTATATATTTATTAATTTGGCTGTTTGTAAGGTGGTACCACTGGTAAACGCGCAATATTTAATGAAACCAGTTGTGGTAGTTTCAACCCCTAACGCTGGAGGTGCAACTATATCACCTAGACCGAGCTAGCCCCCTCCACCCAAAATCAGGCGAACTACTCCACTGATTGTTTTCAATAAACAACAAAATATTAAAAGCTGAAGCTTAAAAACAATTTCCAAAATATAATAAAACTTAAAATTAACAAAACAAAACATTTTATTTATACAATTTATAATTATACATCACTTTGTTTTTGTTAATTTTAAGTTATATAAATTTTTTGGTTAAGTGCGTGAAGGTACTTTTAAAACACTTTAAAAGTGAATTTTAAATACAGAAAAGTGTAAATATATATAGAATAAGGTAAAATATTATATAATCTGTAGGAATATCTAGTTTTATTTGTTCATATTTCAGTTTTTCAGGTTAAAAACTGAAATAAATTGACTGTAACTTTTTTTTTTATTTTTAATTTATACCTGACAATTTATGATTTATAACTTTAAATTAATTTGTAATTTGCTTCGATTAAATATTTTAGATTTATAATATCATTTATTGTATATAATTAAAATGTATATAAAAAAAATTATTTAAAAATATTNGATCTTTAATTTTTAAGTTCTTTATGTAAATATTATTAGATATTTTAATTCTAAAATATATTGAATGATTCATAAATTGTCATATATAAATTTTATATACACATATATAAGATTTAATAAAAATCTTACTGTCCAAACTTTTTTTTATTTTAGGTTAGAATATAAATATTACAAGTTGCATTTGCGGTCAAGAAATAAAAAGACAATTATAGAAATAATTTTTTTAATATATTAACGGCTAATTATCTTTACTATGCACTAATTCTATATGTTTATTTAAATTACTAGATTGAGTAAAAGCCCTTTTACAAATATTACAAATAAACGGCTTCTCGCCAGTGTGTATTCGTCGATGTTTTTTCAAATTTGATAATTGATTAAACAATTTTCCGCAAATGTTACAAATATAAGGTTTCTCACCGGAATGCGTTCGTCGATGATTTTTTAAATGATGTTTTTTACTAAACGATTTATGACAAATATTACATAGATAATCAATTTGTTTGGGAACCGCTGACGTCTTTAATTTAACATCATCTGCAATATACAAGGTAATTTATTATATCTAAGTAGTTTAGTTCATTTGTTTTGTTTCGTAAGTCAATTGTTTTAAGTAAATGAATAAACAAATGAAGTATGTATACCTTTTCTAGGCCTACCGCGTTTTGCACCACTTTGTAATATAATTTCGTTGGAATTTTGCGTTTCTTCTTTAATATAATAATGCATTTGATTTTTATGGATTTCTAAATCATTATATGACTAAAAACAACCCAAAAAAACTTAATTAAAGTAATTAATTCATATTAAAACTTTACCTCAAATGATACAAAGCAATCATCGCAAGTAATTCGTTCTAAATATGGTTCTTCGATGTTTATTTCAATTTCTTCTTTAATGCAATTATTTATTTGTATTTCTTCGATATTATGTGATTCATTAGAATCCTTTTTAACGGATTTATTAATAGCTAAACATGCTCGAAGCGCTGAATCAACTATTTTACATTTATTTGAGAAAAGATAAGCTTGATTTAATTCTTTAATGCATGTTGCACATATTTGTGATGGTAATTCATCGTTTATATTAAACTATAATTTGAAATTAATATAATTACGGGATTTAGGGATGTTTTTTTAAATTAAAAATTACCTCGACTTGAGTACATGATTTTAACATTTCGAGTAAATATGAGTTTTCGTATAATGGTGTTAATTCACCTTCGATGGAACATGTACGACAAATTAAATTGAATTTTTCTATTGATAAATTGTTTGTAAATATTGACATTTTTGTTGTAAATACAACTAGAATGTTTTAATATTATTTTTAGGTTAGGATTTTTGTAACGGTACATCTAATCGATAGATATGTTTACATTTTATTGTTATTTTAATTTAAAATATTGTTAAAGCGCTTTAATATTGCAGATATTTAAACTTAAATTATGTATTGTTTGTTTGTTGGTTCTGATTAGTTTAAAAATAATGTTTTTATAAACAAAAACGCGTAAAAATTATTTTATGAAATGTAAACATACAAATCTGGTCTTGGTGCAACGTATGATTTGGATAATTTCATATTTTAAATTAGAGTAACAAATTGAAGTTATAATTAGAAACGAAATATTAATTGTAGCTTTAAAATTAATACATTACAAATTAATTGTAAATAATACATTAAAATCAAGTAATTAACGGGTTATTTGTTTAAATATGTAATAAAATTAAATTATTCTTATTAATTATAATTTAAAACTTAATTTATCCTTCGAAAAACAATTATTTTAATGTAAAATACTATAAAAATAAATATTTTGAAATCCCGCTTAAATTCAAATTGGCGTATTAATACAGACGCT
>NEEE01001298.1:16032-37949 GCA_002278615.1 Pogonus chalceus
GCTTCTTTAAATTTCCTCTTGTACCAATGTTCTTCTTTCTTAATAATCTTGGCTCCTTCCCATTGTATACGGTGGTGGTGTTGCCACGCGTGATCTGCAAGTCCTGACTTTGAGGTCTCTCCTCTTTCCGTGTGTCGTCTGTGTTCCTTAATTCTGGTCTCTAACGGTCGTTTTGTTTCTCCTATATATGTTTTTCCACATTCACAATCAACTTGGTATATACCTGTTTGTATTTTTGAAGAATGTTCAGGTTTCGTTGTTATAAGTATGTTCTTAAGAGTAGTTGTTGTTTGAAATCTGGTGGCTATGTTGAATTTGTTGGCAATTTTTTTTATTCTGTTGGAGACTCCTTTTATATAAGGTATGTATAATTCTTTTTTCTGCTCTTCATCTCTTTTTTCTTGTATCATCTTGATTGTTCTCTTTTTCCGTACTATTTTCTTGATTTTTTTTTCGTATACCCGTTTCTTTGGAGTGTGCTGATAACATTTTTGATTTCTGCTTGATAATTTTCTTCTGTATTGTAGTGTGATTTTGCTATATCAAGTAATAAATTTGCTACTCCGATCTTAATTTTTTCCGCATGGTTGGAATCGTAGTTTAAATACCGTCCTGTGTGTGTTGGTTTACGGTAAACAGACGTTTCTATTGTGTTGTTTACTCTTTTAACAAGTACATCTAAAAATGATATTTGGTTGTTTTTTTCTTTCTCCATTGTGAATTTTATGCTCGGTTTTTGAGAGTTTATGTGAGAAAGGAAATTTTCTAAGTCTGTGTCGTTTTTGTTTCAGATAATAAACGTGTCATCTACATACCTTATCCATTTTTTCGGTCTAATCTGTGCTTTGCTTATTGCAATGTCTTAAAAATATTCCATATAAATATTGGCAATGACTGGCGAAAGCTGAGATCCCAATGAAAACCTCTCTGTTTGTTGATAGAAATCAGTTTTAATTAGAAAATATGTTGTTTTTAAACAACATTCTAATAGTTCTAATATTGCGATAATTGGCAATTCGGTTTAATCGCGTAATTCTTTGTCTTGTTTTAATTTCTGGGCTACCACTTGTAATGATTCACTAGTTGGTACATTTGTGAAGAGGCTTTCTACATCGAAACTTATGAAACGGTATTCTGGTTCCAATTGAATTGATGTTATAATGTCTATGAAATGTTTAGAATCCTTTACAAATTTTTCGCTCTTTCCTGCCAATGGTGTTATAATTGGTAACAAATATCTAGCTAGGTTATTGCATGGTGATCCCCTGGAACTGATAATCCATCTAAGTGGTACGTCTTTCTTATGTATCTTTGGTAATCCGTATAGATGTGGTGGTTTGCTGTGATGCGGTGTTAGTTTACTTCTAGTAGGATCATCTAAGTATGTTTTGTATTTCTTTAATGTATGATACACCTTTCTTTCAATGCTGGACGTTGGGTCTTTTTTAAGCTTGGTGTAGGAACCTTTTCTCTTTTTGTAGTAATCTTCTGTGTTCAGGATGACAGTGGCATTTCCTTTGTCTGCTGGTAATATTTTTATTGTCTTGTCTGATTTCAGAGCTTGAAGGGCTATAGATTCCTCTTTTGATAAGTTAGATGTTGGTTTCTTTGTTTTGTCCAATATGTTCCTCACATTCCATCTAAATTCTTCGACCTCTTCTTGGTTTAGTTTAAAGGCAGTTGTCTCTACCGCTGCTATTATGTCAATATTCGGAACTATTTTAGGTGTGATGGCGAAATTGAGACCTTTCTCAAGTACTGATATTTCCTGTAGTGTGAGAGTTTTATTTGACATATTTATTACTGTTTCCTTATTTTGTTTCTTTGGAACGTTGTCTTCTTGACAGTGTCTTTTTGTAAGCACTTCCATTTTCTTCTGGTGTTGATGTGTCTGCTTCTTTATTGTATCTTTATATTTGTAGAATATCTTCTGAAATATTGGTTTGTAGTCATCGACTCGTATACTTGATGTAATATCCATATAGATAGACTTTGCTTGTTGGACTAGTTGAGTTTTTATCCATCTGTGATGAATTGTTCTTTCTCTAACGATTTTCTTGTTCGCTTTTTCGATTATTTTTGAGACTCTTTTTCTTGTTTTTAAAGTTTTTAATCTTAGTCCTTTTTGCGTGACGTTCTTCTCCCTAGCTGTGTGGAAAAAGTTAATATAGCATTCCTCTTTGGCAATCTTGATTTGTATTTTCTCGTAGTATATACAATACGCCTTAGATCACAAATTAATATATAAACGAAACAGAACACTTGCTTCTTTTAACGCATTACTTGCCCAGTTTTCTCTAGTGCCACCTGCTGGCTTTTGTTTTTAAGCCATTTGATGATACTGTTTACTGCTATTTTGGTCTTCAGTTTCAGTTCAGCTTCAGTACATGCTGTGGCCACGATGCCGAGGTCGTGTGCGAAATCTATCGCAGTTGCTTCATCTGGGAGGCCAAGTCTGAAAACCCCATCATACATGATGTTTCATAGAAGGGGCCTAAATTTGGATCCCTCTGGAACTCCGCACTTCATCTCTATTTTAGAATTTTTCCTAATCGAGATGGGTCTGCACTTTAAATAGCTTATCGTATCCCTGAGTAAATAAGTGCTGATATTTTTGCCTATCATTGCCTCCATAATATGTATCCAGTTTGCACTGTTAAAGGCGTTTCTTATGTCAAGGGTAACGATTATGCATAAATTTCTCGTGTTTCTTGATCGGGTTCCTTTTTAGAGGCAGTATAATACCTGTTAAATCGCGTCAGTAGTGCACATACCTTCTTTGAAGCCAACCTGATATTTTAACAGCCCCCCCCCCCATTGACTCCAGCTCTTGGTTTATTCTATCGCAGATCAGTTGTTCTGCGATTTTGCCTTGCTTGTTTATTAGGCACATAAGTCTATATAAAAAGATATCTGTCATGTTCTTCTTAGGCTTCTCTATAAGTACAAGCCTAGCTTTTTCCATTCTGGCGGAAACCTTCATGACCTGATTATATTATTTAAAATCTGGAGGAACATTTCCGGGTGTCCTAGTTGAGCGGTCTTAGCGATCTTAGGTGTTATTTAATCTGGACCGGCTACTTTCTTTTTCTTTAGTCTCGAAACTGCTTGGAGGAGCTCAGCTTCCTGAAATAGAGGTGGTGGGGGCATTAGATCGAACACGTCCTTATGTCCGCAACCCACCAGTTGCTTTTGAGAAAGCAGTCTCTTTGCAATTTTGAGCTGTCTTTCATCGCTTAATTTGATTTGTGATCTGATCTCTCCAACCACAATCCTGTATCTCTGCTCGAAGATGTCTTGGTCCAAGTCTGGTAGGACTTTTATTTAAGCATTTCGTTTAGCTTCAAGGATTGCCTTTCTAAAGACTCTTTTTGTCTCTTTATACTCTTCCCATCTAGTGTCTTTTTCCTCGTGGGTTGATGAAGCTCTTTTGGTGGTGAAGGTGAACTTCCTACGTGCTTAGAGGCATTTCTTGCGTAGGTTACCGATTTCTGTTGTCTACCGGTAGGCTTGTGTTTTAATATTACCATTCGCAGCTTTTTTTCGTGGGAAATTTTTTTCGCACGCCTGGACTACGCAGTCCGTAAAAACGGCTGTGCATAGTGCTCTTTTTTCTACCTTTAGAATATTTGCCAAATTTCGTTCAAAAATTGACATTTTTTTGTCCGAGATATTCTAACTTCAGAGCTGTTATTTTTGTTCTTGGTTGTAAAAGCCAGATTTCATCAAATCAAACGTGATCATCTTGGAAAAACTGAGAATCTTTACTTCTAGGATTTACCACATTTTAATCACATCTGGTTGTCTACTTATGGTTAAATTGAGGACCGACTCCTGTACCCTTCTTACTAAGGTAGGATTTGTTTGCAGGTTTGCCACTACTAACTAATGTTAAGTCATCCAGTCAGTCAAGGTTTCACCTCTGCTATCTTACTTGTCATCCTAGTGGTAAGATTTTGCATTGAAATCGCCTCCGAGAATGACTTTTCCTTGAACTTCTCTCATGCTGCTTCTCAGATCTTTTAAGAAGGATTCGAAGGTATTTATGTCCACCTTGGGTGTGATGTAACAATTGTAAAACTTATATATACCTATTTCTACCTATGTGAAACCCTTACCGGATCTTTGATTTTAAATTGGTATTTGGTTGTTTAGCATAATTATAGCGCTGTCTTCTTCTCTATCGGTAAGCCATAGTTTTTGTTTGGCTAGAGTTTTGTTTGGTTGGCTTATAATCAGTACATCAACACCCCTTTTTCTCGCTGTTGCCGTTATGGTGTCGTGTAAGTCTCGCGTTCTGCCTGCGTTTGCTGGCAAGCATTTGATTGCGGAACTCTTCCCCGATCTCTTTAGTTTATTTGACATTTAATTGAATTGAGCACTCAGGGTCACAGCTGACAGATCTATCAAAATAGACACGCTCAACTGCTTCCCCGCGCTGTTTCTCTATCAATTGAGCTTGCAATAACCTTCTTTCTTTGATGTGGCCTTCCAGGACTTAAAGATTTTCTGCGCCTCCTCTCTGGTTACACCTTGAGAGCAGCAGTATTTGAGTTATTATTCCTTTATATTGTTGGTGCCTTCTGGAAAACCCAGAGCTCTTAAATTTACCTTGACTGACACGAATGTCTGTCCCTGGTAGTAGCTTCCTTGATGTCTTGACAGGTATGCTACATAAAGCCTTGTTATGTCAAAGATTGAAGCTGTGGAGAAAAGACCCTTTAGCTGCATCTGGTTGATGCTGGTAAAATCAAGAGATATCTCGCATTTCTTAAATCTAGGTGTTATTTCACAGTCGCATTGCTACCGTCGTTTCCGGTATTTGTGCCAACGGATACACGGAGGCTAAAGAGTTTCCCCAGTTCTCCTTGTAGACATCCGCAGTGTACAAACTTAATTTGTTTGGGTGGTTCTTTAATATGAAATTGTAGTTTCTGAGTTTGGATTTCGTCTGTTTCAGCTTTTTCTAGTGCTTTGTTTAGCAGCTGCATGCCGGTTGCTAAATTTCTAGTTTCCATTTTAGGCATATTTGGGCTTAGTTTTTTCGCCCATAGAGGTGGAAGGTGCTTGTTCGTCCACTTTTGTCTATTTTGTTTGATTTTTTTTCTCAATTTTGTTTGTTTTTGGGACGTTGGTTTTTGTCCGTTTAAGTTTGATTTGTTCAGCTTTTTAAGTCTCGGGAAGCAGGGTATTTTTTGTCTGATCCAATGCTATCTTATAAACCGGGCACCTAGTTGTGTTTGCAAGATGTCCTTTCACCTTGCAGATGGCACAAGCGCTTTCGCTTTTGCACTCTCTGCGGATGTCGCCCTCTTTGCTATAGTTTCTGCAACACTTTGACCGGTCCAGTCCCGTGCATTTCCGAGCAGTGTGACCAACATTCCAACATCGAAAACAGGTTGTCTCCTTCCTATCAAGGATGATCCTGCAGGAAGGTAACCCGATTCTGACGTTTTTCAGTCGGATCATTCTCTGCTCATCTTTCTTACGTAGGAACACAGTAGCGTTTTGCGTTCCCGCAAACTCTTTGCGCAGGGAGGCAATGTGAATGACATTTGCCCTATCCTTGTGCCCTCATGCTTTTTCTATTAACTGTTTCACCTCGTCAGATGTGGCAACGGCTTCTATGTTCTTTATATGGACTGTTGCTTCCAGTTTTTGTCTTAGGGTTTAGACTTTGTTCTATCCCAGCTTATTTTGTAGGGCTTCATATATCAAGCCCGCTTCTCTGCACTCCGATTTTCTGGTTACTGTCAGAACCAGATCCCCGATTTTGGATTCACGGACTTCTCAGATCTTGCTTCCAAGACCCTTCGTGTGCATCTCATCTTTTACAGCCCTAAGCATGCTGGCATATGTGGCGTCTCCTGCTTTTTTAATGATGATTGCATCAATTCTGTTTGATTTTGCCTCCGCTTTTTGTTTAGCTTTGGCTTTCTTCCAGGGCTTTACGTGGATATAGACCTCAAACCTATGGTTGGCTGCTGTCTCCACTAGTGTCACCCGGAAGTATTTCAGTTTCGCGGACAGTTGTTCGTCCCAGGGAAGAGCTAGTTTCTTCCTATTCTTTTTTGCGACTTTGCTGATAACTACTTCAGCTCTTTGTCGCAGTTCTTTTATGTTTCCGTCATTGATCCGGTAGATTGTTCTTTGTACCGGGTCTTTTTTAGTGACCCAAGTGGCGGTGTTAATTTTAGCCACTTCTTCTGTAGGTTCCTCGATCCCTTCAAATCTGTGTTTGAAGAGACGTTTGATACCTGTTTCCATCTTTGGATCGAATTTGGTTCTTACGATTCTAGGTCCCAATCCTAATCCAAAGTAAGTGGGTTACTTTCCACTATTTTTGTATAGGTAAACCTTGGTTTTAAAGGTTTGCCCCAGACCATACCTGGTTCTGGCCATTGCGTCTCTGCGTCGCTGATGACAGGCTTTTCTTTTTTTGGCGCGGTTAATTTTGTCGTTTAGTCCGCTCTTTTTTTTACCAGCTCGTCTAGCATGGTCTCAAATTTCAAATGCTGGAGTTTTGTGGCCATGATAACTAGTTTGTTGGCGCTGTTTACTACGTCTTGTCTGATATAAGTAACGGAGTCCATGGTTTCTTGTAATTCGTTTATACCGTCCCGAAAGTTTTGGACGATATTTACGATGTTTGCCCGAGAGGCTTTTCTGTTTCGTCTCCCAGCTCTTTTGTCTTACTTTTGAGATCCTCGACATTTGTGTTAATTGTCGAGAGATTTCCGACCAATTCTGCTCGTTCTCTTTTTGTCGGCCTTTTATAAAGAAGGATGTTTTTCCGAGTGGGTGGAGGTGTGCTCTTGAGAACTTGACTTCTCCTTAACCAATCTTCCATATTGCCAAATATGTTATCGGTCTGGCAACTTCCCGTCCCAGTATCTGTGCTCTCGGCCTGGGGTCTGCTGTCTCTACCAGTTTGTACATGACCTCTTCCAAATCCCATGAGGTCGGAAACGGTCATCGGGGCTTGCATCCGGTCGAAACCGTTGGCGGGATTTGTACTCGCGTTGGTTTGTTTATTAAACAAACTCTCAATCATTAGATTTTATCGTCTAACTATGATATGCATTTTATACCTTATGCTAGGTTTCCTTTCAACATCCGCCTGATTAGGGAAACAGACGCTATTGCCATGCCGCTCTTCTAGTGACAGACGCAGGCGAAGGGCGTCGGGACCAGGATTCGAACCTGGGTAACTACGTTTACAGTTTGTCAACGTGAGGTTCTACCACTAGACAAACCCGACGACTTCCCTTACCTTTTTTTTTATTTTCTTGGTGGGGGAAATGCTTTACGTACTTAGTGTTGAGCTCGTCTGTCGTTTGGACTATACCCACTAAAACCTGACCACCAATATACATGGGGTTTCGCTACAGCCCGAAAAACTACATTTTATCATTACTTTCCGGGCTGCCTCCTCTCCTATCTCAGCTAGTTATTCGTGCTGAGGAATGTCACGTCTGGTTAGTTTTGTTTTTCCGGGTCCTTTTCTACTTGCTGCTTTTTCCGCATTACTGCGTTTGCAAGTTGTTTTATACTAGACCATTGTTCTTCACCTTCCAACATTAAGTTTATTATGTTTTCAGGGCTTACGTTTTTTCCTAGTTCCTTTTCCGACTTTGCCCTTTCTGTTGTTCATTCGGAGCGGTTAAAGAAAGTGTGCTCGGCAATATCCTTTCCTTGCTTACAGTAAGGGCAGGTAGCCGAGTCCCTCCTACCTATCTTATGGAGATAGGCTTCAAAGGAACCATGTCCGCTTACGAGTTGTGTTAGTTGAAAGTATAGGTCCAGTGCTTCCTATCCTTCCACTTTTTTACTTCTGGGATGAGTCTCCTTGTCCACTCTTTCATTCATTCAGTGTCCCATCTTGTTTGCCAGGCACTCATAGTGATTGCTTTGGCGGTAAGGGCATCCTCTTTGTTCTTTTTGTAAGTTACCTCTCTCTCCCTTACTAGCAGGTCTATAGGGATTTGTCCCGACATTACTTGCGCTGCAGCTGTCGACACTGTCCTATAGGCACTGCAAATTTTTAATGCCATTTGTCTCTGCACCCGCTCATACATATGTCTGTACTTTGCGAGTTGCATTGTTTTGCTCCAGATAGGTGTGCTGAGTACAGCAGTATTGAGTTTACCACTGCACCCAGTATCCGTCTTTTTCTTGCGGCTGCTCCTTCAATGTTTGGTAGGAGTCGAGAGAGGTTTTTTGTTGCCTCTCCTGCTTTTTTGGCAGTGCGGGTGATGTGTTCTCGCATATTTACGTCTCTATCGAAGAATACCCTAAGATATTTGATACTGGGCGACGTTCGGATCACTTGGTCCTGGATTGTGAGGTTCATTACCTAGAGCGTCCTTCTGCCAGCCAGTATTACCGCCTCCGTTTTCTCTGGTGCCACCTGCAGGCTTCTGTTTTTAAGCCATTCGATGATACTGTCCACTGCTATTTTGATCTTCAATTTCAATTCGGCCTCAGTCCATGCTGTAACCAGGATGCGAACGTCGTCTGCGAAACCTATCACAGTTGCTCCATCTGGGAGGCCAAACCTAAAGACCCCATCATACCTGATGTTGCATAGAAGGGGCCAAAGCTTAGATCTTTGTGAAACTCTACACGTCATCTCTATTTTGGAGTTATCGCCGATCGAGATGGGTCTGCACTTAAGATAGCTCATCGTAACCCTGACAAGATAGGTGCTGATCTTTTTGCCTATCATTGACTCTATAATATGTATCCAGTTTGCACTGGTAAAGGCGTTTCTTATGTAAAGGGTCACGAGTATGCAGAAACCTCTCGTGTTTCTTGATCGGGTTCTCTTTTGGAGGCAGTTAATTATCTCTTTTATCGCGTCAGTTGTGCACATATCTTTCTTGAAGCCGAACTGATATTTTAAGAGCCCGGCCCTAGACTCCAGATCTTGGTTTATTCTATCGCAGATTAGTTGTTTTGCGATTTTGCCTAGCGTGTTTAATAGGCATATGGGTCTTTATGAAGGGGTATCTGTCATGTTCTTCTTAGGCTACTCTATAAGTACTATCCTAGCTTTTTTTCATTCCGTTGGGAACTTTTCTGACCTGATTATATTATTTACAATCTGGAGGAAGGTTTCTAGGTGTCCTAGTACAGCGGTCTTAGCGATCTCAGGTTTATTTGTTCTGGACCGGCTGCTTTCTTATTCTTTAGTCTCGAAACTGCTTGGAGGAGCTCAGCTTCCTCAAAAAGAGGTGGTGTGGGCATAAGGGCAAAAACGTCATTATGTCTGCAGTCCACCGGTTCCTTTTGAGGAAACAATTCTTCTGCAATTTCGAGCTAACTTTCATCGCTTAATTTTATTTGCGAACTGATCTTTCTAACCACAATCCTGTATCCCTGCCCGAAAATATATTGGTCCAAGTCTTGTAGGACTGTTATTCAAGCATTTCGTTTAGCATCAAGGATTGCCTGTCTAAAAACTCTTCTTATTTCTTTATACTCTTTTTTATACTCTTCCTATCAAGTGTCTTTTTTTTGCTCTTGGTTGCAAAAGCCAGATTCCATCAAATTAAACGTGATCATTTTGTGAAAACTGAGGATCCCCTCTTCAAGGATTTTCCAAAGTTTAATTACATCTGGATGTCTAGTCATGGTTAAATCTAGGGCCGACTGCTGTTCCCTTCTTACAAAGGTAGGACTTGTTCCTAGGTTTGGCACTACTAACTGATGTTGAGTCATCCAATCAGTCAAAGTTTAACCCCTGCTATCTTGTTTGTCACCCCAGAGGTAATTTTTTGCGTTAAAATCGCTTCTCATACTGCTTCCCAGATCATCTAGGAAGGATTCGAAAGTATAAATGTCCACATTGGGTGAGATGTAACAGCTGTATATCTTATATTCACCTATCTCTACCCATGTGAAACCCTTTCCGGATCCTTGATCTTTAACAGGTATTTGGTTGTTTAGCATGATTATAGCGCTATCTACTTCTCCATCGGTAAGCCATAAATTTGTTTGGCTAGAGATTTGTTTGGTTCGCTTATAATCATTACATCAACAACCCTTTTTAAACTGTTGCTGTTATGGCGTCGTGTGTGTCACGCATTCTGCCTGTGTTTGCTCGCAAGCATTTGATTGCGGAACTCTTTCCCGACCTCTTTAAATTATTTGCCATTTTACTGAATAGAGCACTCAAGGTCGCAGCTGGACGTACTTTTGAGATAGACACGCTCAACTGTTTTCCTTCGCTGTTTCTTCATCAACTGAACTTGCGTTGACCTTCTCTCTTTGATGTAGCCTTCTAGGACTTGAAGATCTTTCTCCGCCTCCTCTCTGGTTACACCTTGAGAGCAGCAGTATTTTAGGTATACCTTACTTATATTGTTGGTGTCTTCTGGGAAACCCAGAGCTCTTAATTTCACCTTGACTGACACAAATGTCTGTCCCTGGTAGTGGCTTTCTTGATGTTTCGACAAGTATGCCAGATGAAGCCTTGCCATGTCAAAGACTAAAACTGTGGAGAGATGACCTTCTAGCTGCATCTGGTTGATGCTAGTGTAATCTAGAGGGGTCTCGCATCTCTTAACCCTAGGTGTTATTTCGGTTGTCGCATTGCTACCGTCGTATCCGGTATTTGTACCAGCGGAAGCACGAAGGCTAGGGAGAATCCCTAGTTTTCCTTGACATCCTTCGTGTACAAACCTAATTTGTCTGGGTTGCTCTTTAATCGGGGTTTTATTTCTCACTATTTGGATTTCATCTGCTTTAGCCTGTTTCAGCGCTTTGTCTAGCAGCTGCATGCAGGTCCTTTAATTTTTATTTTCTCTTTTAAGCATTTTTTGGCTTCATTTTATCGCCCATACAGGTAGAAGGTGATTGTCCGTCCCCTTTTATCTTTTTTGTCTGCTCTTTTTTCCCAATTTCGTTTATTTTTGGGACGTTGGTTTTTGCTGTTTTAGGTTTTATTTTTTCTGCTTATTGTGTCTCGGGACGCCGGGTATTTTTATGCAGATCTAATGCCTTCTTATATACCGGGCACCTGGTTGTGTTGCCAGAGTGATCTTTCACCTTGCAAATGGCGCAAACGCTTTCTACATTACAATCTCTGCGGATGTGGCCCTCTTTGCCACAGTTTCTGCAACATTTTGACCGCTTTGGTCCCGTGAATTTCCAAACAG
The DNA here is from genome assembly GCA_002278615.1 of Pogonus chalceus. Taxonomy (NCBI): domain Eukaryota; kingdom Metazoa; phylum Arthropoda; class Insecta; order Coleoptera; family Carabidae; genus Pogonus; species Pogonus chalceus. Next base: position 27,195 of record NEEE01001298.1, read on the forward strand.
TGTGTCCAACAATCCAACATCGAAAACAGGTTGTCACCCTTCTATCAGGGAGGACCCTGCAGGAGGGTTACCCGATTTTGAAGTTTTTCAGTCAGATCATTCTCTGATCGTTATCCTTGCGTTCTTGCAAAACCCTTGCGCAGGGAGGCAATTTGAATGTCATTTTCCCTCTCTTTGTGCCTTAGTGCTTTCTCTATTGCCTGTTTTACCTCTTCAGGTGTGGCAACGGCTTCTATGTCTTTTATATGGACTATTGCTTCCGGTCTTTGTCTTGGGGTTTGGACTTTGTCCTTTCCCAGCTCATTTTGTTGGGCTTCTTTAATAAAGCCTGCTTCTCCGGCTTCCAGTTTCCTGGTAACTGTCAGTACCAGGTCCCCGGTTTTGGATTCACGGACACCTCGAATCGTGTTTCCGAAACTCTTTATATTCATTTTATCTTTAATTGCCCTAAGCATGCTGGCATATGTGGCGTCTCCTGCTTTCTTAACGATGATATCATCGGTATGTTTGATTTTGCCTCCGCTTTTTCTTTAGCTTTGGCTTTACCCCCGAGCTTTACGAGGATGGTGACCTCAACCTTATGTTTGACTGCTGTCTCTTCTAGTGTCGCTCGAAAGTCTTCCAGCTTTCCGGACAGTTGTTCGTTCTATAGGGAGAGCTAGCTTCTTTCTGTTCTTTTCTGCGTCATTGCTGATATTTACTTCAGCCCTTTGTCGCAGTTCCTTTGTGTCCCCGTCATCGATCCGGTAAACTGTTTTTTTTTACCGGTTCCTTGCCAGTGACACAAGTGGCTGGGTGTATTTTAGCCACTTTTTCTATAGGTTCCGCTATCTCTTCAAATCTATTTTTAAAGAGTCGTTGGATACCTAATTACATCTTTGGATTGGATTTAGCTCTTACGACCTCTAAGTTTCAATCCGAGTCCAAAGTAAGTGGGTTATCTTCCACTATTTTGGTATGAGTAAACCTTGGTTTTAAAGGTTTTTCCCGTACCATACCTGGCTCTGGCCATTGCGTCTCCGCGTTGCACATGACTGGCTTTTTTTTCTTCGGCGCGGCCAACAATATAAAGATGGTATACCTCAAATATTGCTACATCAAAGAAAGAAGGTCAGTGCAAGCCCAATTGATAGAGAAAAAGTGCAGAGAAGCAGTTGAGCATGTTTATCTCGAAAGATCTGTCAGCTGTGACCCTGAGTGTTCTATTAAGTAATTTGGCAGATAAATTAAAGAGATCGGGGAAGAGTTCCGCAATCAAATGCTTGCAAGCAAACGCAGGCAGAATGCGGGACTTACACGATGCCATTACGGCAACTGCGAGAAAAAGGGGTGCTGATGTACTGAATATAAGCCATCCAAACAAAACTCTAGCCAAACAAAAACTATGGCTTATCGATAGAGAAGTAGATAGCGCTATAATCATGCTAAACAACCAAAAACCTTTTAAAGGTCAAGGATCCAGTAAGGGTTTTACATAGGTAAAAATAAGTATATATAAGTTATACAGCTGTAACATCTCACCCATTGTGGAAATAAATACCTTCGAATCCTTCATAGAAGATCTAGGCAGCAGTATGAGAAGAGTTCAAGGAAAAGTCATTCTCGGAGGAAATTCCAACGCAAAATCTTACCTCTGGGGTGACAAGCAAGATAGCAGAGGTGAAACCTTGACTGATTGGATGACTAAACATTAGTTTGTAGTAGCAAACCTGTGAACAAATCCTACCTTTGTAAGAAGGATACAGATGTCGGTCCTCGATTTAACCATGACTAGACATCCGGATGTGATTTAACTGTAAGAAATCCTAAAATAAAAGATTCTCGGCTTTCACAAGATGATCACGTTTGATTTGATGGAATTTGGCCTTTTTAACCTAGAACAAAAAGAACAGCCCCGAGGTTGAAATATCTCGGAAAAAAAAATGCTAATTATCGAAAAAAATTTAGCAAATATTCTAAAGGTAAAAAAAAGAGCACTATGCGCACCCGTTTTTACAGCCTGCGTAGTCAAGGCGTGCGAAAAAACCTTACCACGGAAAAAAGCCCCGAATGGCAATACTAAAACACAAGCATACTGGTAGACAACGGAAATCGGTAACCTACGCAAGAAATGCCTCCAAGCTCAAAGGAAGTCTACCAATACCAACAAAAGAGCTTTATCAACCCACGAGGAAAAAGACACTAGATCGGAGGAGTATAAAGAAACAAGAAGTGTCTTTAGAAAGGCATTCCTTGAAGCTAAACGAAATGCTTAAAAAAAGGCCTACAAGACTTAGACTAAAACATTTTCGGGCAGGGATACAGGATTGTGGTTAGAAAGATCAGATCGCAAATCAAATTAGACAATTTAAAATTGCAATAGGTTTGTTTCCTCAAAAGCAACTGGTGCATTCCGGATATAAGGACGTATTCGATCTAATGCCTACACCACCCCTATTTCAGGAAACTGAGCTCCTTTAAGCAGTTTTGAGACTAAGGAATAAGAAAGTAGCCGGTCCAGATTAAATAACACCTGAGATCGCCAAGACCGCTCAACTAGAACACCCGGAAACCTTCCTCCAGATTGTAAATAATATAATCAGGTCAATAAGAATTTTGCCGGAATGAAAAAAAGCTAGGCTAGTACTTATAGAGAAGCCTAAGTAGAACATGACAGATGTCCTTTCATATAGACCTATGTGCCTAATAAACAAGCAAGGCAAAATCGCAGGACAACTGATCTGCGATAGAATAAACCAAAAGCTTGAGTCTATGGGGGGGCTGTCAAAATACCAGTTCGGCTTCAGGAAAGATTTGTGCAATACTGACGCAATTGAAGAGGTATTATACTGCCTCCAAACGGGAACACGATCAAGAAACACGAGAGGTTTATGCATACTCGTGACTCTTGACATAAAAAACGCCTTTAACAGTGCAAACTGTATACATGTTATAGAGGCAATAATAGGCAAAAATATCAGAACCTATCTAGTCAGGGTAACGATAAGCTATTTAAAGTGTAGACCCATCTCGATTAGGAATAATTCTAAAATAGAGATGACGTGCGGAGTTCCACAAGGATCCAAACTTGAGCCCCTTCTTTGGAACATCATATATGATGGGGTCTTCAGACTTGGCCTCTCAGATGGAGCAACTGTGATAGGTTTCGCACACGACGTCGGTATCGTGGTTTTAGCATGGTATGAAGCTGAATTGAAACTGAAGACCAAAATAGCAGTAAACAGTGTTATTAAATGGCTTAAAAACAAAAACTTGCAGGTGGCACCAGAGAAAACGGAAAAAGTAATGCGTAAAAAGGAGCAAGTGAAAAAGGACTAGGAAAAATAAAACTTAACCGGATGTGACAATCCTTGAAACGAATAACTACCTGAGAAGGGAGAGGGGGCACCTCGAAAAGTAATGCCAAGAGGTAGTTCTTCGGGTTGTAGAAAAAACTTAATGTATATTGATGGTCAGGTTTTAGTGGGTATGGTCAAAATTACAGACGAGCTCTTCACAAAGTGCGTTAAAGCATTTCCTTCACCAAGGAAAAAAAAAATAGGTAAGGGAAGTTGGAAAATTGGATCCGTAACATCGGTAGAAGGATTGGCTCTGAGGTTTGGGACAAGTCGGGCTTGGTCGCGAAGTGGGTTTCGGCTGACGTGCCGGGCCTAAGCGAGGTGAAACTTCAGTGTTACTACTGTTTCGGTTGTTTCTCAGGTATATGATGTGTGTGCATATTTGGGATGAATTGTGGCCAGTTTGTGGTGTCGGTATTATTGTTTCGGCAGTAATATACGGCATCTTTTTGTGTTCATATTTACTATGATGTTTAGACCTCATATATTTTCCGGTTAACTTTTCCGGATGGTAAAGTGATCGTTGTGAATCCGAGCTCGGTCCCGTGCCTTGGCCTCCGAAGGAACTTCCTTGCTGCGAGGTCTTATTAGGGTGTTAAAGAGGCTTGGTCTTTAAAACCTTGTTTAAAAGCATCGACTCTGATCTTCGCCTGAATTTGCGGCATAAATATAACCGGAAGAAATCCAACTAACAATTTTACAAAAGAGGCAGCTCAAATACAAAGTGCAACCTCTAGAATAGAATGAGTAGACTTAGATACGGAGAAATGCGAATATAATCACCTTAACTCCAACGTGCAATTTCTCCAGGAATTGATCAACGCACATCTAGGAGCCGGCGAGGAAACCCAACATCAGATAACAGCCGCTTTCTCAAAAGATCTGAATACTTTTGATGCCACAATATGTAAATCGATAAATATTAAACTCCTTGCTTAACGCATTACAAAGCCTCGCCGCGGGAGGCCGTCAATTTCTCCCTGACCAACATCATCAAGGGAGCGCAATGCCACAGAATATAAGAAATGTCAAGAACTCTTCCCTAAAACTACGTTGGTCTTGACAAATTACATTATAACTGGCACGTCTCTAGAAGAAGGAACATTTATGGCAGAAGGATTCTGTGGGAACTTGTTAAGATTGTCTTATGAAACAGAATCCGTCAATAAAGAAGCTGTTAACAACAACGACGACAAACCACAATATAGAACGATAAGAAAGCGGATCACAGCTGAAGAAATTGAAAACTAGAAAAGGACCTAGAAAAACATATCACCAGGGCCTGATGGGATTTTAATCCCTCAAGTTTAACGCTGTTTAGCTAACCACCAAGCAATCTTGTTTAATTCTATATTGTATCGTTGCTACACGCACTCTATATGTCAGTGCAGTAGCACAGTTATAATCCCAATAGGCGGCGATAGAAGCAATCCAGGAAACTGGAGAACAATAACAATTGGTTCTTCAGTACAAAGATTATTACATAGAATCTTAGCGAAGCGACTTTCTCACATAACCGATATTCATCCCTACTAACTAAGATTCTCTGAATCTGACAGATTTTTATCTAACATTATCACCCTAAATCACTACATCCATTCAAGAACGCTTCAGTGTAAGACATTTAATGTAATTTCATAAGATGTCAAAAAAGCATTCGATACGTTATCACATGACTGGATAAGAAGAGAACTAAACTGAAAAGGATACAACAATAAATCTATCGACTATATCATGTCGACATTACAAACCCATACAAACATCTCCGTGGGCAGCGAAACCTTAGATTAAATGAAGTTTTAGAGAGGAGTTAAACAAGGTGATCCGCTCAGTTTCACCTTGTTTAATATTGTATTGGACGAACTGTTGGAGGAAATCAATACTACCCGACCAGGCGGTACCATAACGCAGGGTACCAGTGTTAGCTGCCTGGCTTTCGCAGACGACTTAGTCCTATTATCAGATGATGATGTCGAAATGGGGATAACGCTGCACCCTACTAAACAATTTATTATACGCTGAGTGATGGCACTGAACCTTTCCAATTGCATGGCCATCTCTGCCACTATCATTCGCTGTAAGAGTGAACCAAGAAATTAATTAATATATAAAGTAGGAGGAATCTCTATTCCGGCATTGGCAGATATCAGTGTGGTACGCTACCTTTGGTTAGAATTTGCGTCCACGGTAACAGCAAAACCTAACCTGCACAACCTAACCAACTGGCTAAGACGCTTACAGCAAGCACCTTTGAAACCCCAACAGAAATTTTTAATCTTCAAAGTCCATATTTTTCCTAGACTGTATCATAGTTTGCAATCGCTTTCCATAACCAGCAAACTCCTCTCTGAGTCAGACAGAAAAGCTATCAAGCAGATTGTGAACCTTTTCGGTCACACCGGCAATCAATTACTTTACGCAAAAATCCGGGATGGAGGTCTGGGCATACCAAACCTTCGAAATACAATTCCTTAAATCCTTTCCGACCGATTGAAGAAACTTCGAATAGAAGGTAAGCTGCTAGATGCGGTCCTCTCAGGCAAGCCAACACTTGCTTTTGTAAAACAGCTGCTCCGCTCAACACCACCTGGGCCAGCCGAAGGATACAAGCGAAAGCAAATTTCAACACGCCTCCTCAGTGCGGGCTTGGAAGAAAAATGCAAAGACAACGCAAGTAAATCTTGGCTTCTGAACTGCCCGCGAGGATGGGCGGGAAGTGTCATTGTACAGACGATCCAACTTAGAACAGATAACTTGCCTTCCCTTGCCTTACCTCACAAAAGCAAAGAAGCCATACCTTGCCGAGCAGGATGCAACGTCGATGAGACAACCTGCTACATTCTGAAGGCGTGTCCTGTGAACCATTGGAATAGAATGGAACGCCATGATGAAATTTTACGAAAAGTAGACCGCCACACGCGATCAAAAGGCTGGAAAACAAAAGTAAAACTACGAGTTTACCACCAAAACGGGGCTCTGTTTATCCTTAATCTCGCTATACATCGCTCAGATAACCAGATCGTCAATGCCGATGTTCATGTTAGCTGGGAACACTCCAAGCCACTTACTGAGACGTGGGACGATAAACGTCTCTAATACGACCAAACTACGTTCCAAAAGGCAGCAGACCGCCTCTGGCCCCGAAAGAAATTCGTCGTTTAGTTGGTGACAGGAATCCTAATATTAGACAAATTATCGTATGGTGCTATAATCTTTTTGGGCGGTTCTCCGTTTCGGAAAAATTATACGTTTCCAGAGATGTATGTTTCTTAATATTATGAAGAAATATCATACATGCCTCGAGATGATTCGATCCGAGGACACTGTCAGGTGGTGTGTTTGACAGGGCCGGTACATCGGTCAAAGAATAACGCAGGTGTCCTAAGGCTAGCTCAGCGAGGACAGAAACCTCGCGTAGTGCAAATAGGCAAATGCTTGCTTGATCCCGGTGTTCAGTACGCACAAGGACTGCGAAAGCACGGCCTATCGATCCTTTTGTCTAAAATAGTTTTTAGCAAGAGGTTTCAGAAAAGTTAGCACAGAGATAAATGGCTGGTGGCGGCCAAGCGTTTAAAGCGACGTCGCATTTTGATCTTTCGATGTCGGCTCTTCCTATCATTGCGAAGCAGAATTCTTTTAACGTCAAATTGTTCACCCGCCAATAGAAAACGTGGGCTAAGTTTTGACCCTCGTGAGAAAGGTGAGTTTTATCTTACTGATGACCAGTCGTTGCGATAGTAATCCTTCTCATTAGGAGAGGAACCGCAGGTTCGGACATTTGGTTCACGCACTCGTTTGAGCGGGCGGCAGTGCGAAGTGACCATCCGTGGGACTATGCCTGAACGCCTGTAAGGCCGTATCCCGTCTAGTAAAATTTGGCAACGATGTCTTGTGGAGCGTCAAGAGTTGAAAGGCTCAATTAAATGCGAATCTTCTTGTGTGATAATATTAGGCTTAAAATGTTCGCATTTTGAGTCGCACGAGCCCATTTTACTAGAATACAGAACTATTTATAAATAACGGTCAGATCACCTTATTATGTTTATTTATCTGAAATCCAGTCGAACATGGGCATTATACATTAATTTCGATGTTGAGGCTTGGAATTGTCTGTAGATGACTTACGTACCGGGCAGGGTGTTGTACTCGGTAAAGCAGTTGCCACGCTGCGATTTGTTAAGACACAGCCCTTCGCTTGGGGATTCATTTTGTCAATTGAGGCGAGATCTTCACTCTGAAAATATATATATCTCTTTAAAAAGTAATGTGTATTGTTTAATTATACATTATTTATATAATAATATTATGAATAATTTAATAATTTTAACATATATATGCAAAAATGTTTTTAATATATAACTTTTTTTTATAATACATATTATATATTTTATTTAAGGTAATACTAAATTTTAAAAACAAAAATTTAAAGTTTCTTGCCCTTATTTAATTTTGAAATTTAAAATAGTTTCAAAGTTACAAAAACTTACATTAATTCAACTATATACTACCACGACTAAGCTGAAAAATAATGCTACGAACATGTAAAACAATAACCGATACGACGGCAACGTACACAGAAACGACCACGATCGGAACCATAACCATGATCACGAAAACTGTCTCGATTACCACCACAACATAGCTGATGATAAACGCAACGGACATGAAAAACAATAACCGGGACGACGGCAACGTACACAGAAACGACCACGATCGAAACAACAACCACAATCACGAAAACTATCTGGATCACCACCACGACCAAGCTGAAGAATAACGCTACGAACATGTTAACGTGCACGTCAACGTCTTCGATGATGACGGCGATGACAACGACAACGACAAAAATATCTATGCGACGTTTTTTGTAATATATAACCTTTTTATAGTACATAATTTATTTTATTTTAGGTATTTCCAAAATTAAAAAACAAAAATTAGAAATTTTCTTGTTACTTATGAAATTTTTAAATTTAAATAAATTTTGAAGTCTCAATAAATTTTTCATATAAATATTTAACTATATGACAACAAATAGAAGAAGATTTTTCAAGGATGAAATGTAAAGATGAAGAACAACAGATATGTAAACATAAACGTCATCGTCGAAGGCGACAACAACAACCGGGGCGACGGCAATGTACACAGAAATGACCACAAGCGGAAACACAACCACGATCACGAAAACTATATCGATCACCACCATTACCAAGCTAATAAATAACGCAACAAACATGTATTACAATATTTGGGACGACGGCAACGTACACAGAAACGACCACGATCAGCAAAACTATCTGGATCACCACCACGACTAAGCTTATGAATAACGCTACGAACATGTAAACGTGCACGTCGTCGTCAAAGTCAACTGTAACAACGAAAATATCTATGCGACGATGTTTTTATTATATAACTTTTTTATATAATACATTATATATTTTATTTAAGGTATTTCTAAATTTTAAAAACCAAAATGAAAAGTTTCTAGTTTCTTATTAATTCTTTAAATTTAAATAAGTTTAAAAGTTACAATAAACTTTTGATACAATATTTCAACTATATTACAACAAATAGAAAAAGATATTTCAAGGAAGCAATGTAAAGATGAAGAACAACAGATATAAAAACATGAACGTCGTCGTCGAAGGCGAAAACAACAACCGGGACGACGGCAATGCACACAAATACGAACATGTTCGAGACCATATAAGCGACTATGCTAACGATCAGGACCACGACCTAGACCACGAACACCAATACAATCACGACAACAACTATAACAACATCCAGTAATACCGCAACGTAAGTGTCAACGTCTATTACTACGATAACGACTACGACGATAATACCGACAATGTTTAACAAAAATGGTACAACAAACACGATCATATAAATAAATTACAAAGCAACATTAAATTTTATTTAAACTACGACGACGTTGAAGATAACTACAAATTGATAAATTAAACAAGAAACTTATATTATTTTTACTTATACTAAATTTCGGTTTTTAAATCAAAAACTAATGGTTAAAATAATAATATTCTTTTATTTAAAACTTTTTTACATTAATACAAATAAGTTATAAAGTTATTTAAAAAAAAAAATATTAATTAAACATTTCTAATACCCTTGCATACATGTTTTTTTAGGCCGACCCTACCGGTATGATTACCGACAAATAAATTATTGCCGGTAAAATGCAAAAATTTTTCATAACGGTAAGGTATAATTTCTATTCCATTAAACTACGCACTTTGATGTGTCTATAATATATTAAAAGATTTTAAAAATTCCATCTTAAGTTTTTGAGTTATTTCATAATATACATTTGTTATATTATCACGTAGGATCATTTCAATTTTTACATGGTATATGGCTGTATATATAAATTGTTTATTATAAAATTTTAAATATGATTTATTTTTATGATATAATAAACTTAAATAAAAAAAAATTTATTTATTATTTTCTATTAATAATAAATAAGAAATTTATTTGAATATTCTCATTTTTTACTAGTGTATATTAGTTTCATTTTATATAAATCAAAAACTTATGGTTAACTTAATAATATTCTTTTATTAAAAACTTTCTTACATTAATACTAAATAGTTATTAAGTAATTTATTAAAATTTTTTATAAATAAAACATTGTTTTTACACTTGATATACATGTTTTTTAACAGTATGATTACTAACAAATAGATCATAGCCGGTAAAATGCAAAAAATTTTGACAACGGTGAGGTCTAAAATTTATTCCATTAAACTACGCTACTCTGATGTGTTTATAATATAATAAAAGAATTTAAAAATTCCATTATAACTTTGTGAGTTATTTCATAATATACATTTGTTATATTACGACGTAGAATATTTTCAATTTAGTACATGGTATATCCCTGTATATATAAACTTTTTATTAAAATATTTTAAATATAATTTTTTTTATTGCTAAAATTAACTAAAATGAATAAGAAAATATAAAATTCATTTTCTTTTATTAATAAATAAAAAAATTTTTTTAACATTCTCATCTTTTACAAGTGTATTTAGGTATATTTTTTAAAAATCAAAAACTAATGCTTAAATTAATAATATTCTTTTATTAAAAACTTTTTTACATTAAATATAAATAGTTATTAAGTAATTTATTAAAATTTTTAAAAATAAAACATTTTTTTTACGCTTGATATACATGTTCTTTAAGCCGACGCTACCGGTATGATTACTGACAAATAGAACATAACCGGTAAAATGCAAAAAAATTTGACAACGGTGAGGTATAAATTTTGTTTCATTAAACTTAGCTACTTTGATGTGTTTTTAATATAATAAAAGAATTTAAAAATTTCGTCATAAGTTTTTGAGTTATTACATAATATACATTTGTTATATTACGACGTAGAATA
>NEEE01001286.1:23520-47499 GCA_002278615.1 Pogonus chalceus
TTTTTTATAGTTATATTCTTTTGATATCATTCATGATGTTTGAAAATGGATTTCAATTCATGGTACGTAAAGTAATTAATATCAATTCAGTTATTAAATAATATTCAATTAAAATGAAACAACAGATGGCCTTGGTATAATAAACATAAGTAAAATATTAAAAAATAAAAGAAAGTCGAGCCCCAGTCGGTATTCAATTGTTCCCAAACAAACAGGCCATGGTCTTGCAGTAAACTTGAATATTAAATGAAATAAATCACTAGAGGCATTCGATTGTTGTGCCAAGAAAGTAGGACGCACTTTTGGTTTTCATTTAGTTTTTATTTTTTTTATTGTGACTTATCCTTTGTCGCTATTCTTTATTTATTCCATTCTCATCATAATTTTCGTATAAATTTACTTGCTCCACTTTCACGTACTCTCTGATTAGGTTTGTTTATCGTCTTTCAGATTATTATGAAATATTTCACTTGTTTTTGACGTGGGACGATTATTGTCAACAATGAATAAATACCCTTTTAAATTTCTATTTATGATTGTTACAATATTTCTCTCTATTTAAAATAATTTAAAGAAATATAAAAATTTATTATTTAAAATTTTTTTTTTTGCTTTCTAATTGTAGAAGACATATTTTTTAATATCATTTTTCTTATAAATGATGTTCTGTTTTATCTTTCATTTATTTCGAAAAGTTCAACAAATGTGTGGGAATAAATTAAATATTCATTTAAACAATTCATACGTAATCTGAATAAATTCCAATGTTAAACCGTTGAACTAAAAAATATATTTGTATAGTTATTAATTTCCCTTATATAAGTCTGCATAATATCATATTCTATTTGTTAAATACATTTATGGGTAATAAATAGTGATAAATGTCTGATAAATGTAGTTAATGACTGTTTATTATTAATTATAAATGTAACGTTTAGCGTATCATTAGTTGTTTATGAATATAGTAAGACATTCACTCATTTTACTAAAGCATTGCTATCATTCAGGTAGTTTTGCACATTATAGTGTTTTTCTTTTATCGTGTTTGATCATCTAATGTTTATTAACTGCAATTTGATTTTATTATATTATGAAACAATGTATTTTCAGTTCCAGCAGCATTAATTTTTTAATTTAACGTATTCTAATTGGATATTATAATTAAAAGGATAGAAATTTGATGTAAAAACCAATAAAATTTATTGAATTTAAAATAAATACCTTAAAAATCATTTAAAATTAATATCGGAAATAAATTAAATTGTTAGAATAAAGTCGAAAAGTCTTAAAATTCATGTTAAATTTGAAGAACAACAAAAGTTCTTATACCGTGCGCCGATCCCACTGCCGTTCCGCCCGCGGGTTATACTCTTACCTCCCAAACCCCTCACTAAGAGTCTCCACACCGCTTACCGCGGATCAAGACGCAGTAATAACAGTATTCAACTCTTCAAGATTTCATTCCTGCCCCCTTTCTCGGAGATCTCGGGTTCATAGTTTTAGGGCAATTCACACGCAAGATATCTTTGCTGCCTCGATGCCAGCAACTAACTCTCTTAGATATTTTCGTTCTGGTATTCTTTGCTTTTGTGAAACTTAGTCGGTGGAAAGACTTATCAATTACTTTTTAAAATATATTACACATAGAAACATTCATGAACGTTCTATTAATATAAATAATATCAATACAATCTGATATATTTATAACTTTATTAGTTTAATATTCAAATTTGTGCGTAGCATAACCAATAATTAAAATAATAATCAAAATAACTAATTGAGATTGACGTTAATAGTATTTGATTTAATAATAAAAAAAGCAAACAAAAAATATTGCAAAATCTTTAACACATAATTTAATAATTATAAAAACTTTAACATTATATTTAATAAATGTTTCATGTTAATATACCAATTTATTCAAATTCTTGAGCAATTTTCCTAAGGCGTTACAACTTATAAAAAATATTTAATGTTTCATACAACTATTACATAATCAATAGTTTATTTATGTCATTTGATCATTATTCTATGAGATGAAATAATGTATTCGATTGAAAATATTTTATGAATTATATTTTGTTGTCTCTACAAGCATATCTACAAATAACTGACAAGTTATTTCACAATAATATAAATATATATTAAAAATACCACGCATTTTATAGTTTGTTATAATTTTGATAACAATCAACCTAGATTTTCTAGACAGATTGTTTTATAAAGATTCCATTAAATCATTTTAAGTTATGAAAATAATATCACCTGTAAGTATTATGTTAAAAGCTAAATGGTAATTGAATATTCGGTAACAGTTCTCTTATGATTTACATATTAATAATGTTAATTTAAATATTTTTTCTATCTAATGTTATTGGTGTAAAAATTTAAATGTAAATAATCATTTATATTAATAAATAGAAAATATGCTTTTTGATACTATATAAAATATACAAGTTATTTGTTATAATTAAATATAAACAATAAAATTGACATGTCACTCATGTAGGTAAATTGTCAAATGCCTTTAGCATAAATGACACATTATCATATCTACTAAGTGCTTAGACATTGGCAAATTAATATTAATCACCATAATTACCTTTCTAATCCTTAATTATAATTTTCAACGATAAGATTTAGTTTATCCTCATCTAGAATTGTAATGACATTCCAATTATTCACAAATAACGGTATAAGAACGTTTAATAATTGTTCAAAAAAATAACATATATGAATGATAATTGGCTTACTGTATAGTTAAGCAAATATATTTGCATTTGAAAACGTGTTTTATTAACTATTAGATGTAAATAGTTTAAAAAGTAAGAAATCTTTCGGTATAAAAGCGGACTTGTTGCAGTACATTCAATGTATGTAATTATTTAATTCTGCGAGTTCCGATCTTGATCGGGTCGCGGTGTTTGCTAATTGGGCTGCGACCGCCTCGTCTCGACCGTCGCCTGACTCGAATAATTGACCTCCGTGGCGGGATACTTTATGACCATCCAATTGTATCGTCCTTCTTCACATTGTAATCCGTTTTATTCTCTTTGTTAACTTTCTAAATGTATTTTGGAAACATTTCATTGGACATATAACAAGGGTTTCATTTCAATGATTAGAATTTAAAATTACTTTTTGATTCATATATTCATTTCCGAGAAAAAACTCAATAAAGATTGTAAATTTAATTTGTACGAAATTTTTAAATTAATTTCTGAGAACAATTAAATTTCTCGACAGGATTTATTGGTGAAATATTTATTGTATTAAATTAAAGTCATACATTACATTTGTTGGTTTAAGAGCAGGATTCGTGCTGGGGGTTTTAAGATAATATAATTAAGATAAAGTTATTTATTATTAAACATTTCTTTTCCATTGTCATTATTTCAGTTTTATATCTTGGTACTGAATAAAATGGTTTATTCTTTATTTTGACATAAATTATTAATTTTTTTTTTTAATTTCAACTACATTTAAAAAATGTAGCCTTTTTTTTCTGAATATTTATAATTAATAAAATGATTGAAATATCAACATGACATTTTTATAGTAAAAATTACAAAGAAATAAAAAAATAAATTGTATGATTTTTTTTTTTTAATTNGCACCAAAATAAAAAATAATAGAATAAAATAAAAAAAATCTGTATTCAAGTGGGTGTATATTCAAGCCTTGCACACTTCATATCTTTTTTCTCTCTTCCACATTCTACATAATATACCAGAACAGAGTATTCATATATCTACTATCTTCATATATTGTACATACAAACATATAACACTGCATATTTATACAATTATTCTTTACTTAAATTCAACTACTGTTAAGTTATTTCCTAGGAATTTCTTTAAATTTTAATATGACTACATGGAGTATAAAGTATAAATTAATTTATAAATCATTTTCTTTTTTTTTATAAAAATGTATTTTGCTTTTTCATTTCAATGTATATTTTATAATTAGTAATAAAAAGTATTTTTGAGAATATTTTAAAATTTAAAAAAAAGTTGTAATCAGAATTTTTATAGAGTTTGAAGTAAAAATTATTCCACGTATTGATTTGCATTAATAATTTTAAATGTAGAAACACATTTGATTAGAAGTTTCGATTTTAGCGTAATAATTTATAAATGATGGTGGTAAAATTGTCACATGTGAAATTGAAGAAATGTTAAAGAGTGTAGATATATATAACATGTGTGGCGTCCGTTCTTCACACACAGATACAATTGAGCAACGCATGCATGTGAGCAAAGCGCAAGTTGGCTAAGCGGATTTTAATGATTTTCATTTAAGGGTCCACGAAAGGTCATATTCCATCGAAGGTTTGTTCACCTCAGATCGCATCGCCATCGCCTCCAATCATTTACATAAATGAAATCACTATTCTTCTGTGTCACTCACTAAATTCCTGGTCGCTGGTTATGATTGACGTATTACAAGATGCCTCAATTAGACTATATTGCTACTAAAAGAGTTCTGGAGTACTTTTACACTGTAACAAAGAAATCTTTTACTCTTTTTTTTTTCTTTTAAACATTTTTACATCATTTATCACCATTCACAAAGAAATATTTTAACTCTGGATGACGTAATGAGACTTTGCCTATGGCGGTTGAACTTTTGTTATTTCTTTAAAATTTGGTAGCACTATTTTTTATCTTATTAATCCTTTACAACTTCCTTTAAGTTTATTTTGTACTTTTAAGTACATTATTTCATTGTAACTGCAATAAATTTTCTTGTTACTGTTATATAGTCAGACAATTTGTCGGTTAAAATATGAGACCTCGTGAGTCACAATTTTTACATAAATTATATTTTTTGCACCATTAAAAATTTTGAAAATTTATTTTTATAGAAATTTATGTTCAATTATGTAAAAGAAACTCTTTTTGGGGTGATATTTCAGTTTTTTTTCTTTCTTTTTATAATTTAGGAAGTTTCATATCTTGAACGAAGAATAATCGCAATTTGCAAAACTTTGTATACAATATTTCCATAAATTCAAACAAATACTTGAAATTAATTTTAAAATGAATAAGCTTATGTGCAATAAATAATCTATAAGTAGAAAATATGGCGCAAAAGTATTATATAAATGACAGTAAATGTTTGCTCTAAATATTTTGTTATAAGATAAACTAGAATATTTGATAGAATAAAATTTTTCACCTTGAGGTCAGGTCCTAACAATTAATCAATTAAAATGAAAGTGCATTATTAAAATATGAAAAACGAACCTGATCTCTATAAATATGGCGACGTCACCAATTTGATTAATTACTAATAAATTGGATTTATGAACAGTGCATTTATAGGCGTCAACTTCTTAACAAGCCAACACTAACATAATGATATTTTTATGTAAGATATATATTGCAACGTGCAATAAAAGATATAATACACTTTGGTTTATGTATTAGACCTTCTACTTGCCTATTATAGATTGTAATAAAATGCAAAAGTGATCATTTTAATGTTGATTTTTGTGCGAAGTTAATTAAATCTTCTATTTAAATTGTTATTTATTTTATAAATGTATACTTTGTATTTGACCTTGTTATCTATACTATGTCATCAATGTTTTAATATTGTCCTAGCATTCATTTTAACAATTAATTAATTTCCACTTTATTATATAATTATTTCAACTACATTTTATAAATATCAACTTTATTTGCCCAGAAGGAGATTAACATCTTTTTAAAATTCAAAATACTTTAGTTTACAGGGATTTGTTGACAATGGCAACTCGTTATTAGATACTTTATTTCACTACTATACAAATACTTTAAATAAATGAAAAAATCTAACAGAAGTATCGCTTAGCATCCAAATTAACTTCAAAATAACTGCATATGTATTCTGTATATATANATTTTTTAAACAAATAAACAGTAAAATTTGACAGATTTTAACAAATCTTCAAAATAGTAATTAAATTTAAAACACTTATATAAAATTATATTTTTCATGTCACTATATTACGAAAAACAGAATTTATAACAACAAATTGTTCTAGTAGCAACTTAACAATAATCTTATTAACAAAAAATATGTAAGAGCTATATGAAGAATAAAAATATTAAAATAAATTTTTTTTCTTAACTCTGAAATGTACATTAAGTGTTAAATCAAATGAATGAAGAAAAGGAACTTTTGTATTTTATTTTAATTCAATCACGTGTCTATTAGTGTCTAAAATTATATGAAATCAAATAAAAATACTTATTAATATACATATAACTTAAATATATACTCGGGATTACAACATCACTTTACTCCCTTGATCTATAAATAACTAAAATGTCAGTTTTATTTCTTTGTAATTCTTGTACATATTAAGAAATAATTTTACACTAATTAGAGAGAGAAATAATGCATAATTTTAACATTCAAATATTTCTTTTAAGCCATTGTTTAATTTATTTTTTAAGGAAATTGTTAATCAATAAAAGAATATAGTAGAGAAAGTGATATGATAATCTGATGGCAATATTTTAATATCTGCTTTGCATAATACTTGTTTATTTAAAAAAAAAAATATAATACATCCGTGATTACAACGTGTAACATTTTTCTAACCGATAAAGTTAAAAAAGAAAATATATTGTCCTTATAAGGGAAAGAGAAACTAATCAAAAATGTTTGTATATTTATAAAGTAAACAAGCAGTGGTTTGATTTCATAGATTTGTTCAGATAATTACGTCTCAATTAACAGAATTCATGTTGCAATTAAGCGTACATGTGAGAAATAATTAAATATGTACTGAAGCATTTATGTATTTAATTATTTTTAATTTTGCATTTCCTAGCTATTAATAATACCTGCTTGTAACATTTACTTGTGAATTTATGTATTATTTGTCTAAAGTTGACATATTATTTTTTGTTCTAGGTAAGCATGCAATTGCAGAATTTTTTATCGTTTAATTGTTGGAATGGAATTTGCTAAGTAAGTGAACGATTTTTATTTACTCTGTAGTTTTAAATTTTATCCCCGTTTCTAATTACCAAACCAAAACCAATAGTATTATAATAGAGTGACGTCAGGTTTTTAAATTCGGTAATATATTTCAATGTCATTGTTTTATTCAGTTGATATTAGTGTGGCATTGGTTTTGTTCAGTTGTGTTTTACTGTGTTTGTGTTAGTATCCGACAACATTTGAAATATGTTTCAAAAAAGGTAATATATATTCATTTTGTTACTTTTGTAGTTCAAATATAATGAAGGTTATGATTAATATTATTGACTATTTGATAAAATGTAAGTAAAGCCAATTCGTTTTATATTGTAACCTATATTTTATACTTTAATAGTAAATTCAATATTAAATTTCCTGGTTTTTTTTTTTTTTAACTATTTTTAGTCAAAATTATTAAAATTATTTTACTAATAATAGTGAATACAAGTTATAATTTTTTTAGAATTGAATTACTGTTGTGTGATGTGTAGTGTGTGGTCGATGACAACGGTTAATTTTGCAGAAAAACACACAAGTACAAACTACAACTTTATTTGATTTACGGTGGTGAATTCGTTATTGTATAATTTATGAAAATTACATAAAATGATACTAGATTGTTCGTCGACTCTAAAAGATACCGATATACTATGTTAAATTCTCAATAAAAGTAATATGCACTGTTATTCAGTGATGAATCAGAAAATTAGTAATTAAAATATTCTCTCTCAAACTCGGCGATGCTTCATTTGCATCCTAGGGGTGGGGGTAGTTTAGAAAAATAAGATAATATATTGTTTTGAAGACTATGGGAAAAATAAGCAATATTTATAAATATGGACTTAAAAATAACTTATGAATTAAGGAGTAAATATAGAAACAAATAATTATATAAAGATAATTATAATCTAACATGTTTTGGATCGGGTACATGACAATACAAACAAAATTTATTTCAATAATACTACCTATTTGACACTTCATCATTATTTGCGTTTAGAAAAAATTATTTTCATTTTGATTTATAAAATTTGTAATTTTTATGTTTAAGAAATAATAAATTTCTAAGAGTATTTTGGTTTTAATATTATTTGTATACAATACCTATTTAGAAGGAATTTAAATGCATAAAAAAGGGCTTTGTTATTATTTTAACTTAAAATATTGTAATTGAACGTATAAAATAGTATAAAACAACACAACATAAATAAATTAATATTTTTCTACAGTCGCTATACAAAGTAGGCGTTTTGCACCCTCTTTTGTGTGCGAAAAATGGTACTTTGCCGCTCTAGAGCGACAAAGTAGAAAAAACACTCTCTGTCTAAATTTTTATAAAATGTTACTTGTTTACAATCTTAATGGAAATGTTTAGTCAAAAATTAATACCACTGTCGTTACCTACACATTTATTACCTTCACAAGTCAATCTGACATATAATTGCTCTGTTAGTATATTACATAACCAAACAAAATATGCCCTGCTAAGGAGTATAGAAATAAAATAGGGCATTCATTTACAAAAACGAAATTAAAAATGCTTAGATTAGATTGAATAGCTCAGTAAGAATAGAAAAGAACGACAAATTTTTTTTTTTTATTATTTTAAAATAAAGTTCGTTTAATTTATAAAAAAAAGATATTAAAAAATCAATTGTGTTCAGTTTAACTACAATTGATATATAATATCAATATAATGTCTCGGCGAAACTAATATTCCTATCTCACTCTGCACCACACTCTAAAGTGTGCAAAGATAGCAATAGTGTAGTAACAGCAAAAACAAATTTCAAATATTTCTTATAGTTTGTGGCGACTGTAGAAAAAATCTTGTGTGTATTTCGAGCACAAATGGACATTATCGATTTCGAGAAAATACCGCGCTCCTAAGTTGCGCGGCAACAATCTCTCAATCGACAATGTCCCACTTTGCGCTCTTAATACACAAATAACTATTATAAAATAGTGAAATTTTTGTACGTAACCAGTTAAGTCGCAAGCTTCATTCTATATATTTTTATCTTTTAATTAATATAGTACAACCTCAGAAAACCTCAGTTATATTGTAACTTTTCAGTTATTAGAGAAAATGAATTTGTTTAAAATATGGTTAATTTGAATCATTCTAATAAAATATGTACGTGTAAGTATAGTTCAATAAAAATGTTAAAATATTGATGTGTAAAAATGCGTAAAGTGTTCACCTACCGCTAAGCACGTTCCTATAAAACATTATTTTGCGGATCTGTGTGAAGTTAACGATGACTTTTCGAACGATGCGCACGCTCAGCGATGAATAGTTGTACCGTTCAACCAAATGGTGGACCTAGATGTTAAGTAGCTAGACGGACAAAAATACTTAAAAAATAGAATNTAGACATGTATTAATCATTGTAATTAATTAAATTTACTACATCCCTACTACTTTTTGACTTATGATTTTTTTAAACTTTGACAAAATAACATTATAGTTACGTATAGTACAAGTAGCAAGAGAGGGGTAATAAGGACTCTCCTACGGGATAGCGAGGATACTTACTATATACAAGTTATTCTTTAGACATGTATTAATCATTGTAATTAATTAAATAAAATAAGTTTGTGAGATTTTATTAATTGTGATTGTTAAAATATGTGTTTTTGTTAGTTTTAAATATTTGATATAACATAATAAGTTCATTTACTCTATTTTTTAAGTATTTTTGTCCGTCTAGCTACTTAACATCTAGGTCCACCATTTGGTTGAACGGTACAACTATTCATCGCTGAGCGTGCGCATCGTTCGAAAAGTCATCGTTAACTTCACACAGATATTTTGCGGTTACTTTCAGTTCTTGGCCAACACGACAACACAACAGACACCAATATAAACCAGAATCATTTATACGCATATATTATATTTGTGTGCGTGTTATTTATAATCGGCTTTTCATTCTTATCTCGCATTCGAAGTGGTTTTAATTGATTTCAATATAATGGTGATAATTTGCTGTAGAATTTTTCTTTCGTTGCTTATTGCCACTGCCTCGTTTTGAAACGGTACTGTAACTTTAGCAGTTAACTGAATGCGGAAAATGATGCAAGAATTTTAAGCATGTTTGTTTTATTAGTAATAAATCGTAGATATTTTGTTATTTATCGGCTTCGTGTTGCGTTGATTGTGATTATTGCTTCTCTGCAATCATTATGATTTTCATGAGCTAGTTAAAATGCTAAAATTAGAAATAATTTATGGTTATTTACGATGTTTACGTCATTTACCTCTTTTTGGTTTCATTTTCATTTTATTCTTAATTAAACACTTATATTTATTGTTTACTTATACAAAATATTCAAAATTGTTTTTAATATTTGTTTGTTATTCTTTTATATCATTACAACTTACTTTAAAATTATTTATTCGGTCAAGTTTGATTTTACTATTAACAAATATAACCTTAAACTTTGTATGAAAATTTAGAAGTTTCTTTGAAGCCTGACAATTTGGAAATTAAGAAATATGTTATATTTAATAAAAACTTCTTAAAATTTCAAATTTCTAATTAAAAAAAGGTAAAATTATAAATTTGTTAATTAATATAATAGAATATATATATTGGGTGATTATTTGATTACTTTACAAATGATGAATTAATAGTATTTGTATTAAAAATAATAATTTCATATGGAGACTTCAACGCTGAGTGAGTAACAAAACCTGAAATTTTAAACATTTATGTATGTATATAATTTTCTTTTATAAAGTAAATAGCAAATATATTTAATTTATCCAAATTATATGATTTGGTCGTTTCCCTTTTATTGTCATGGTATACATTAAAATAATAAGTTAAAATGATGCTGCTAATTTTAAATAAACACCAAGATTGTAACAAATTTCTGTTTACAAAGACATCATTGTAGCAGTAAAAACCTAAATAAACAGCACTATAATTAAAAAGAAACACAAAGATCTGTTATCTTTGTAATTTTACCAAGAAACTATCAAGTCATAAGAAAAAGTGGATGTTACAAAAACCAGTGTTATTACTATAACCTCAATAATATTTTCATTTGTCGTTTTGTTTAAAGTAATGAACAATTTAATTAAATAACATCACATTACCCATATATTAAGCAATCGTGTTAAAAGTAACAATCAGAAAAACAACAAAATCTGTACATTTCTTCATTTGGTATTCACTATCGCACGAGTTAACTTCACACATACGGTAATAATTTAACACTTCATTCACCTGTGTAAAGGTACCTACACCGGTTTTCTAATTAAATAAACAAAATAAAAGAACAGTACGTCGCGTGTGTGAAACGTCGTATTCACATACTAGACCTTGAAATCAAATTGCGATTACAGTACTTTACTTCGTCTGTTTCTTCTCTTGTTCTTTGCCAGTGACATTGATACTGCTTCAAGAATCACTCTTCATTTCCTCTTATAAATAACAATATTAACAAAATTAAAATTTGCACATGTAAATATATAAACATAACAATATAGAAAATATACTTTTTTAACAAAGAAAAATTTCTTTTTTCATTACCATCATCAAAAATTGATGTTTTTATTTGAAGCGAAAAGTACTATTACAGTTGTTGTACGCAATAGATATTACATACCAAGTGCGGGAACGACTGGTTCATGGATAAAGATAGAACGAATCCGGAAACCAAGTTCACGCAAGAAATATTCACAATATTTTTTGTATGAAAAGTTTAAAACTAATAATTAATTATTTATATTATTTTTAATGGTTATGTTTGACGTTTCATAGATTACTGCTGTCAAATCAAACAGAATGTGTTGCCAATTGTGTTAATGAAATGCACTAAATTTATACTTAAAAATTAAATTTCATTCAATAATTTACCACTTTTTATAATNAAAATATTATACATTAGAGAAATTAAAATATATTTCGAAATCCCAAATACATCTGGAATAAAACAATATAATTATAATTTGTTTACATGTTTTATAAAATTTCTTTTACCGTTCTATTATTACAATATTTTAGCTGACTGTGATCTAAAGATTTATGGCCTAAAACTTCAATAATATGTTGAAGAATAAACGTTATTTTGAAGCAATTAAAAAATCGCTTTTACTATCTAATCATCTTTTTACAATTAGATTTATAATAATTATTCCGAATTACGCGCTACTCCTATAATTGTATAATAACAAAATGAATTATTATATTTTATCATTAAAACCAGATCATAAATATGGCTCATAATTTGGCACGATAATAAATTACTAAAATTAAAAACAAACATGCTTTTCAAATACACTTTTATTAATGAACATTACATTTAATTTAGTCTTAATTGCACAAACAGTTTACTAATTGATTAAATTATAATATATAGTTGCTATGGTCCTACGCTTATTTTCGAAGCAAGCAGGTCTAGAAAACTATTCAATGTTTGAAATTTATACGTACAATGCACTCTCTTGGTCCTAACGAACGTATTTTAAAAATCTTGCATATCATTAGACTCTTTCCGCAAGATCGGATTACCAAACGTATAATGTTCCCAAATATATTTTTGTACAGTTACTATGATAAAAGAGACCAGAGATGGATTTAAAACTATTTTATTCTAGATGTATCAATTAAAAATATATAGAAGTTTGCTTAGAGATATTAATGCTCAATCAAACATCAAAGTTAGATTTTTAATTAACTTTTGATTGTATAAATAAATAGCGCTGCACCTTTGAATGACAATAAGGTAGTTAGAATGTTTTATAATTTATTAGTCATTTGATTCAAAAATTAATGTTTATTAATTGTGATTACTGAAAGCCTCCTTTCATTTACAAATATAATATTTGATATAGGTAAATAGCGATCAGGGCAACATTTATTTGTTGAAATACAGAGTGTCCCAAAAGGGTCAAGAATTAAACGTTCGAAAATCGTCTTTACAAAGAATGATAAGGAAGGATTCGCATCTTAAACCTTACAAAATTCAGCTTGTGCAAGAATTAAAATCTTCAACGATTAAATTTTGCGATTGAAATGTTCGAGGGGTTTCCAATCTTTGGAAATACCCCGACCTTTTTGGGACTACTTGTATTATAAAAAATAGTCTAAGATTCTTCACTTATTATATTTATACAATAATTATTTAATTTATTATTTTAAAGACTGAATATTTAATATAAAATAAAATAACCTGAAAATTTTCTATAAATTTATAAAAATTTTGTAAAATTTATCACAGATAAATAAAATATAAAACGAAACATAACAAAATTTGATTATAAATCTTCAAACTTTAAAATTTACTTAGTAGTCAATGTAAGAAGTTAAAAAATGTTAATGTAGCGCTGCGCGCAATGTTTAAAAAGTGATTTAAATAACGGAATTTCAAATTGTTTCTGACGTGCTACCAGAATTTTTTGTCAAAGTCGCAACTTAGATTCATCTCTCAGTGTCCAAATCCAAATAGTCTTCACACAGCGTCAAAAACTCCATGAAATATCGGCATGAGTAGCTATTTTCAAATTTCCGGAAGACTTTTTGCTAAATTATTTCACTTTTTCTATTTTTATTTATCACCTTAGTTCATCTACTGGAAACTTTTTGGAATTTGACAACAAAATTTAGTTGGTTTGTTATTAATTAGTTTTGATACGAAAAACTAGTTTTGTTTCAAGCAAAAACTTAAATATTTGTTAATTAATTTTCTTCTTGTTGATATTACTATTCAAATACGTGCCACAGTACAATTTTTTTTAAACTAATTTATTATCATTAATCTATTGAAACAAATAGTTTTATATTTCAAAAATATTCTTTTATTTATAATTATTTAACTAAAATACCAATTTATTTAAAAAATATTTTTGTTGTTTATAAACCCTTATGTATGTATCTTAATTTTAAGGGTCTTTAAATTTAATTAAGGTATGATTCTTAATATTTTAATTCTTATTAATTTCATGATAATAAAATAAACATTACGATTTAAAAATTCATGTACAAAAATGAATATTATCTTTTAAATTATAATTAATTTGCAACCTCATTTACATTTACATAATTATACTTTACTTCCAAGCGCTTCTTTTTAATAAGAAACAATAAATTTAGTTTCTATTCTAATTTGTCTAATCTTGATTCTGGTATTCTTGTAAAACATTTTTTCATTATTAAACCTGTTAAGAATTTTATGAGAATAAGGTTATATTTATAAATAGTTAAAATATATTTTTAAACTGTAACAATAAATGAAATAAAATTTGCATAGTTATTCTATACAATAGCTCTAATCATAAATATATAAATAATATTTTATACTTATATAAAGGTACTTAAAACAAACAATAATAATATGTATATCATATTTCCCTTTATGTTTAAATTTATGGAAGTAAACTAATTGAATATAATACTTTTTTACATATTCTTATAGCTTTTACTGCAATTTTTTCAATTTATTATAATATAATATTTTTTATGAACAATATAATTTATAGTTTAACTATTTCATTAGAAATATTCAATACTGTAAGTGAAAAAGTTATATTTGTACAAATTTTAAACAGGAAGTTATAAATATGTTGAAAGCAATTAAAAATATGTAGGACCACCAACATTGAAAAATTTGTAAAAATGTGATAATTAATTTATATTCCAAATAATCAACAAATGAACTGAATTTATTTATATTTTGCAATTTTAACCTTGAGGTTTTATAAATGGATTCTCTTCTTTGATATTTAATTGCTGTCAATATAAATATTATTTTATTGTTTCAGTTTTGTTTCCTCCTTTCCATAATACGTAGTATTGAAATTTAAGTTGTAGTACAAATTGGAAGTGTTTTTAAAATTAATTACATTTATTTTAAATAGCTTGTAATTTTTTTTTCTTTTCGTGATGTTGTGAAATTAATATTTTCAATTTGGAGTTGACATTAAATTAATATAATGCTTAGAATGATGCATGCAACATTTGAAATAAAAAACAATTGAAGAATACTTCATTCTAATGTTTTGTTAAGAAACACACACAAAATTAATAAATAGTATAGAAAATGTATAACAAAGCAATTTTTTTGTAGATTTTGAAATTATTGGGGAAAAAATAAAATATCCTTTCAATTAATGAAAGTAATTATAAATTAAGAAGTTTTCAGAGAACCATATAAGAATTTTATTCCATCTGAAACATTAAGAGTAATAATTTTTTTTTTCTTTTTTAAATTATTAATTATGGTTGTAAGTATATATTTGACGGAAATCTATGAAATAATACATCGTAGAACCTTTTTACACTTCCCACTCAGATAAATATCTATAATATAATATTTATTGTTTCAATACACAATAATATTGAAATATTGTTCATAAAAAGTGTGTTATGTCATAATGCAGTAGAATGTTGTTAAAACCGACAAAACTTAATATAATTCAGACGCCATAATAAATCTTATCTCTGTAGTTCAACCCACGGGCTCGACGTCCAAGGATATCTGTTTTATTCATTATTAATTATGATTCGATATGCTGAAAATACCGCAATTTCTACTACAAGAAAATATTTTGCAATTATAGATTTATATTTCACTAAAATGAACTATGCATATGAGTGAATATTTTTGTCTTTTTTAGTTAAGGTCGTAGTTTTTATTTTTATTTGAAATTACGAAACACATTCATAAAATCTTGAATCAGTTTCAATTTCTGAATTTATAAATTAAATTTTTTCACAATATATAAAATTTTCAGTTTCCTTATAAAATCATTCAACCATTTTTATTTTTATTTTTATTTTCTATTTTAATATAATAGTATTTAATATTTATCAATCGTATAAGATAAGAACAAATGTATATTATGAATATTTTACTAATAGTATTACATTACTTAGCACACCTTAACGTAAGTTAACGTTACTTAGTACAAAGATAATATGGATTAGATGGTCAAGGTTACTTGGATTATAGATTTGCTAATATCTACCTACATTTGTTTTACTATTGCATTTGCTAATTAATAAAAGATTTATAGATGATAATATTTTAGATTAAGATATTGTATTATATTAACAAGTTATTGTAGTAAATAAATATATTTAATTTGAATGAAATTTTATTGTTAATATACGCGAAGTTTCTTAAAATATTTAAAATATTTTCTCCAGTCAAATTTTGATCATAAAACGTTGCGTTTACGCAGAACTTTTTTTATATGTTGGGGAGTTTTTATACCTGTAGAAACCCTGTATTATAAAATTTAGATACCTGGATTTTGAGTTTTCTAAGGCCAACGTTCTAGACAATTAATTTTTACCTGGTTCAGATGTTCCTTTTAAAATTTCATTGCAAAAAAATCTGTTATATTTTTTATGTACCTAGTTTTAATTATTTATATTGCATGCGGTTGTAATAGAATATCTTTTTTATGCTTAAAATATATTTTTTTTAAATGTAAGTACATAATAAATGGAGGTTTGGTTTAAATATTTAGAACAACAACTAACAGAAGTTACTTTAATTGAAACATTACTCAAAAATTTAAAGTATTGCTGCGAATTTAAATCTAATTTTACAGAATAGTAAAACAATATTTTTATATAATTATATAAGTTATCAATTATACTTTATACAAAAATAAAAAATTGGCAAAAACATTTAACATGTAAACTTACGAAATTTTCTCATACATAGCTGTGTCGTAGTGGAGGCACGGCAAATAGCTACAAAATAGCCGTTTTCGTATGCTAGCTGGCCAGTCGCTAGAGTTATGAATATTTATGCGCTCTAGGAATCATCTCCAGTCACCTCTTACCCCACTACATCCATCAATAAACCCATCTCACTTCATCGTATTATTATGAAAATAACTCTTTCTTCGTTGTTCATTCTTCTTCAGTGAAGAATGCTCGCGGGACGGCAGCTCGATCAGTATCTCTCGTCGGTAAGTATATACTTGGTTCGAACAACAAAATGAACACAAATATGTTAATGTCCAATAAAAAACTAACAATTAAGATAATGATAAAAAATAAAAGGCCGGTCCGAGCAGAATTATGCACTGGAATGAAATTTATTGTCCGATATTGTCAAGCTCTGCCTCAGGGTGCGAAACCTAACGCAAAAGCGAACAGTTACGCCTCTTGCCGCGCCTCTGTATTCTCTGGTTATACTTGGAGCACGCTTTTAATATTTTCTACTTTTTTATATATTTATTTATCAACAATAAATCTACAGTAGTTCCTTTCATATTCTTTTAAATGATCTTTCTCGATACTTGTGATCGGTTAAAAAAAACATTTTAATTATGATAAATATCAAATTTTTAATATTTATATATAATCTGTTACTTGTATACTTGTACTACATAAAGCTACTTTAAAAAATTACATAATTTTGATACTATTTATCTGATAAATTTACGAATTTTAATTTCATGATTTATTTTACAATAATATTATAAGTATGAATTAAAAAAGATTTTTAAGTAAGTAATTTTATTTAAAATTCTTGTTTTTGGTTGTAATTTTAATAATATTATTCTGTATGTGGAGATATATGTACAAGGAAGAAATGATAAATTATGTGTTGGTATTTGAATTTAAAAATACGAATCATTAATTCATTTTTAATATCATCAACAAATCATTTTAATAAAAAATGAAATAAATTTTACGGTAAAAAGTCGAAGCAATCATTTAAAAATAATATTAAACATTACATATAACGTTGAATTAGCATAAAATAATAAAATAATCTACACGATTTTCAAACAGAAAAATTAATCAAAGTAAAGCTTGAATTGAAGTGAAATTCCATTCCATAAGCCAATCACACAACTAGAATACAAAATGAAGAATCTTTAGGAACAAAAGTGCACATGTTGATCAAAGAAATCCATGCCCCAATAGTTATACAGCGGTGAAATAGAATTTCATTGTAGCGATTTCGATGCGTGGTCAAACGCTGAGTTGTAATCATGTACTAGACTATCAAGCATTTGGTTAGTTTATAATTCTCAGTGGGGAACAAGCGGCAGTGTTTTCTTCGAGGTCGCAGCAAGATATGGCGCTAGACTATCACACATACACACTCTTCCACGTATGTAACACAAATGTATATAACAACACTCACACACTTACAAATACATTTATAATATCTACGTTTCATGGACAGAGTTGAGTTGATGTTGTAACGCTGTTTCTTTCTTAGTTTTCTTTTTCTATTTTTTAAGTCTTCCTACACAAAACTTGTCAATGGTCGAGGTTATTAAAATATTACTGGTAAATTATTGGGCAATGCTTTTCTTTTGTATATGAACAATTGATTGTGGATTCATATTTTCCCTAGTACTCTACCAGATTTTGAACTCATGCAGAGTTACACAAAATAACTGGTGCCTTCGCTTTTAAATTTATTAACAAACTTTTAAATTTCTTGCTTCCTATTTATTCTTTAAATTTAACTTATGATACCGCTTCTCACAAAGATTATTCATAAATTTTTTACTCCTATTTTAACAAAAATACTACATTTCTTTTCTATCACACCTCTTGTACCTCTACATACAACAATATTTTTTCCAGTTACATAAAAATACTCCTTAATATTTTAATATTAATAATGAATTTATTATTGTTGAATATTAATTTAATTTGATGATATACTTATGCAGGTAAATGTACCTACAAGAATTCTTTTATTATTAATATATGCTGATTTATTAATTTGTATTTTACTATAAAAAGATTTGAATTTAAACATATTTGCATATATATTTTTTTTGAATTTATAAATTTTAAAATTTAACGAAGTAATAATGTCGAAAATTTCCAAAAAATTTTGTGGGAAATAACATTAAATATAGTACAAAGTCGGCATGGTTGCATGACTGTGCCATATTTATAACGATGATTACAAGAAGTGTTTTTTTTATGTAAATTTTCTAATTGCCCCGATCAGTCCTGACAGCTTCGACCGATTTCTTGTGAAAGAATCTGTGAAACGTAGTTTGGCCTATTTTTTTAACTGCTTTATAAACCATATATCGTGAGAGAAAACAATTATGATTATTATATTACTAGCGCCAGACAGGCAGGGGGTTACTTATTGTGTTTTACCAAAAATGTTTCTTTCTTCTATTTTATTAAAATATGTTCCAAAACATTTTCATAAATAAAACAATATACATATAAATTATACTTAATACAGATGAAACGATCAAATTTGTTTGTAAGATTTTGGTAAATTTTTAATTACGTTGGTTTAAATAGTTTATAATCTTCAGGTGAAGTAGTTATTTAAAAAAATGATTGAGCATCAATCGTACATAAGTTAATCTGGATTTACGAGTCGTCCGCACATCACACATCATTTCTCAATCGGATTACGTCAATATAAGCGACCACCGTTAAAAACCACTCTGTTAATCTTTTATTAATGTTTGGACCTCAGAAATTTTAAAACACTAAACCTACAATCTTTCAAAAACTGACATTAAAGGATTCAGAGATAAGTTTCATGTAGATTTTTTTCTATCTGTTTACTAAATATAGAGTAACTAAACTTTGAAATTAATTGTTTGTGTATAAAAATAAAATACTTGAAACGGTGGAAAAAATAACATGTCAAAATTTAAAGGTTTATTTTTTAAAATTTACATTTATTTTTACGCTGTGAGAAAGGACGCGTTTCAAAATAATTTTGCATAATGAATGAGTTAAAAATGGCACTGTATATTTACACTTTTATACCATTTGTCATTGTAAACATGGCTTTTATTTCGCTTTGTATATGTTGATATCATATTTTTTACTTAATTCATGTGTCCATATCAGACCTCTACTATAAAAATTACTATAATAATTTATATTTCCAACACAACTCTTTTAAAAATAATTATTTTTTTATTATCGTGTTATATATTACGCATACACTCTAATAAATTTTATCTAAAAGCATATTATATAAAAAATAAATAAATAAAAGAAATAAACAGTTCCTTATTTTCTAAATATGTTAGGAAATGTGCATTAGTTTTAAAAAAATCGGTATTTGTAACTATTATCAGATTTTTATTTTATATGCATTTATTTTAAAGTGATTGATTTATTAAGTGTTAAACTTTAACAATATCTAATATTCTGAAATAGATATTTTATTGGAAATATTAACCATTTGATTATAAATAATCTATAACTTTCAAAATTGCGTGTTTTGAAAATGTAAAAATCATTTCTTGAGTAAAATTTACTTTTTAAAATAGAAGTTATATTGATAGATTTTTTCCTTTAAAAAATATGGTAAGCTTTATGAAACACCTAACTAATCAAACATCGAAGCAGTTATATTACTATCTTTTTATCACTTTAATACGAAGATATAAGTCCATCCTTATCTGGCTGGCTACCGACTGCAACGCCCCTTATTAAAGTACGCGCTACAGCACTTTAATTCAACCTAAACAATTATTATCTTCCTTCCTTTTCATAACCACCATCAATACAATGTGACCATCTCGCTTTATTGAAGACCAGGTAGCTCGCATATTAATGCAGATTTTTTTGCTAGTGCCCAGAACAACGAGTCGCCGCTGGTTCCGTACGAAATATTACAGTATAGTAGTAATTAGCAAGAGGTAAATTTTGTATGAACACATGCGCTGATTGATAAAGAATGTGATAAGAAATGAAGAAGAGTATATACGACCAGAGGAAACGTAAATCTTTCAAGATACCTCCAATTTTCATTTTGCATTAATTTGGAATTAATTTGCTAGGATTCACACGCCGTTTTACATATATCCATGATTTATTTACAACTATTTTGTCTCTTCCATAGATTAATGAACTTCTAAGAGAAGGTCACAAATTCTTAGTTCATCACTTGCCTTATTTCATAAATTGAGAATTATTATATATAACATTTTTATTTCTACCAATTATGTTAGATACACAAACCATAGTGAATTACATAGAAATTCAAATAATTTTCTTATAAAATAATCTTCAGCTAGATATTATATCTGTTGAAAGAGCTATACATCAACCAGTCTTCTTATAACTTATGCTAATAGCTCACATTTGCAAATTCGTAGATTATACTGTTCTCGCAAAATAAATAATCCTACCTTGTAATGTATTTGATTTGAATTATAACTTTGTATATTATGCTAAGTTAACAACCATAAATTTTCATAGGAAAAAAAAATTATGACATCATATATTGGTATAGCACAATTGGGTAATAACATATTTAATAATAAAATTGCTGTGATGAATGGCGCTATGCAAATATATTTTGTTACTAAATTATGATTATTTATTACTAGACTGTTTATTTACTACAAACTATGTTTAGTAAATTTCTAATCCTATATTTAAAGAAAATCTTATTAACGAAATATTTTTGACTATTAATGCCATGAAACTTTGTATCCTACTGATGTCAAAGTTTCCAGAACAAAAATTAAAAAAGGATGTTGAATACTTTGGAACTAACATAAATTTATTTGTAAGTTTTATTATCTTCAGAACTATTTTTATCTTCAGATGTTTGATTAAATTAATAAAAATCCTCTTGAATACAGATGTGTGGGTCCAATAGAAAAAAAAAAAAAAAAACTAGTTTAATAGTAGTTCGGTTAATCATTAAACACGATTTTGAATCGCGATTCTAAATAACAAAATTAATTTGCATATACTATTAGTAGATCAGTTTTATGTTGTATTGTCTATACCTGAATTAAAATTGTTATTATTGTAGCGTATAAAATTATATATTCTATTAAAGAAATCTCAAAATTATATGCAGTTCTAATTTGAAAACATCCGTTTTTCTGCGAAACGGTTAGTTTTGATAGATTTGTGTATTATTAAAATTCATATATTATTAAAGTTATTTTTTGTTCCATATAAATTCTTTGTTTCGTGTTTGATATTTATAGGTTTTTAAATCATTTAAATTTTTCAAGTTTTATAAAAATATAAGTATATCTAAGGAAACTAGTGGAATGGAAAGCTGGTAGAAGTAAATATTAATACTATTAAAACTGAAGTATACTCAATTGATATATTAAGGAAACATGTGATTTACATAATTAAAGTATTTATATTTTGAAAATAAAATTATTTGTTTACAAAATGTATAAAATGGAAGTAAAACTGTATTTTTATGAGTTGCATAAAAAGAGAAATATAGGAAGCATTACTACTAGCAGTTTCTGATATATTATGGAACGATGCATGCAGACCAGGGGCGTGGTGCAACCGCGGACGACCGGCGTTATTCTTTCGGCAACAAACGATGACGACACCCGAGTAATTAATTAAGCGATAATTATATGAGAGAGATGGCTGCTGTAGACGTGGACTACGCCAGAACACAGCTGCGTAATACTAGTGCTCAACAAAATATTTCTTTCTCTTTCTTTTGCTGACCTGGGGATCTTGCTGTCTACCTCTTTCATATTATACTCACTTTTAACTTTGTTTATGTTACAGACTTTGCCATATTTAAAACACATTCTTATATTCAATTTCTAAAAATATTTTACAATTTTTCTTATTATTAAAATTCTAGTTTCCTTTTTGAAAACTGGGTCAAATTTTGTTTATTATTTTTATTTATTAGCCCGTGGGTCATTAAGTCACTTAAAAAGGGTGAGGCGGTGTTAAAAAGAATCTGTGATATCTTTTATGATACATAAAATAAGTAAAAATCAACGCTTAGGTCATTCAAAAAACATTTGTGGGTCAGTGTCTGACCCGCGGATCATTGATTTGCCATCACTGGTCTATAAAAAATTAATTTTGATGATTTTACTTGGCAAATTAGATATATATGAAAAAAATAATGTTATAGATTATCTGTCATTTTAGTTCTTAGAATGTTGTTATACTAAAACCGTGTTACAAAAGAGCTAACACCATTTTCTCTTCGCGTTATAAGAGTGCCGTGTTATAGGAGGATTTACTTGATGCACTTTTACAACTTTTATAAAAATATATTTTCTAGCTGTATAAGTTTGTTTCGCGTAAATTGATATTGCATATAAAAATACCGCGTATATAGTGATATAAGTTGTCGCGTATATTAAGGGACTTGTGTTATTTTTAATAATAAAAGTTAATCTCAATTAAAATATGTTTTTTGTAGTAATTAAAAAGCATATTATCTTAAGTTTGTATATTAAAAACATATTAATATAAAACAGAATATTTTATTTAAAAAGTAATCTGGTAATGAAGTATGTATTAACAGTTAACATTATTCCTGGTTTATTTCAATAACTTATAATATATTAAAATTGCTTTAGATATTAACTATTCAGTTCATTTAAAGTAACCTGATCTGTATATTCATAAAATGTTTTAAATTATATACCATTGATAAGGATAATAAAACAAATATATGTATATTTGAAAATCATAACTAAAAAAAAAAGTGTAACAATGTAGTGGTGACTTTTACTACCAATATAAAACAACAAATGTCATATAATTTTATAGGAAATAGTAAATAACATTATTTTCTAAACAACAAACATTAATACCAGTAGCAAGACCGTTAACACAGTACATAGTAACTACTCACTAATATATAAATAGCCATATGTTTCATAAATCATACATGTCAAAAATCAAAAATATATTTGCCTTTGCGAAAATATTATTGTTCTTTTCCTTTCAAATACATACACACAT
Source organism: Pogonus chalceus (assembly GCA_002278615.1). NCBI lineage: Eukaryota > Metazoa > Arthropoda > Insecta > Coleoptera > Carabidae > Pogonus > Pogonus chalceus. The sequence continues at coordinate 47,196 of NEEE01001286.1, forward strand.
TAAATGCATTTGTTCATTCATGCACACAAACACACATACATATATACCTACACATTTCTTTATTGTTATGGATGAGACAGTATAATAACTATGTTTTATGCATTATCATATAAACATGAATTCAATATTCAATAAAATTAGACAATAAACATTTGTTAAATGTGGTTGTTTAATGTAAAAATATTAAAATAACTATAAGAAAAATAAATCTTTAATAATATATTTTTTGTTTGTTTGTAATGTTAATGTTAAAGACAGAACAAGAGTGACGGAGATAGATACATCTCCTTCATTAAACAATATA
>NEEE01001286.1:57325-73517 GCA_002278615.1 Pogonus chalceus
TTTTATGAACAAAAGTGCAACGAGACCAGAAACGAGACTCTCGAATCTCACCATATTTGGTCTCGGTATCGCCTAAAATATTTTCAAAACTATCTCATCTCGTCTCGTCTCGCTTTTACGTGTGAAGCCCTAAATAAGATCGAGTTTTACTATGAATTTTTTGTAAACTTTATTTTTAATACGTACAAAGCATAATTTTCTGTTTTAAAAGCTACAACCTGTTATTAGAAAATCAAATTTATAATATTAGAATCTCTAATGAAACCATTATGAAAATTCTTTATTATTTGATAATTAGAAATGAAAGAAACAAATTGATATTATAAACAAAACTGATGTTGTATTGAAATATGATTATAAAAACTATAAAAACAGTATAATATGAACTATTTGTAAAAATAATTGTCTTGATTATGACTTACTTTACAACAATTAAAAGTTTTATTCATAATAATACAAACTCAACACCTGGTTCTTGAAGTAAGTAAACTAACTTCGTTTGAAGTATGCATAAAAATGATAACAATGGGTGTGGTTATTCTATTGTTTAAGTCGATAAGAATTAGCTCATTTAACTTCAAGTTTCTAGAGAAATTTTATCATTTGTTGTACTGCATGACTTACAATTAGTTTCAAAAGTAATATACTTTTGAAACTAATCATATATTAATTTAAAAGAGATACCAAAAATTTTTGTCACCAAATAACTAATAACCTTTCGAAAAGTAATTAAAATAAAATTTATATCATCATTTTTTAAATTTTACACATGTTTTATTATTATTAAAAAATAAAATAAAAATATTATCAAAGAAAATAATCAAAAGAACATAGCTTCTTCCATGCAGATGCTATTAAAGATGATTTTACGATTTTCTAGAAACATTTTTATCCAATTTTACAATTCGTTCTAAGGAAGACAATATAATTTTCCAGTATACCGACATTTATTGATGGTATTAAATGTTTAACTATAAATTAACATCATAGCATACCATGAGACTCAAAAGTCAACAAATGAGTGATGGTTTTATTGCTGGAATCCTTAGAATTTATTATCATCTTCTTTTTATTTTAACGTTATTAACATTTTTGATATCTATTACATCCTTTATCAGAAAATTAATAAAAATTATATGCATACATTATAAGACATAAATGATGCATCAAACGCAGAACCCCTATTTCAGATATTACTCTTTTTGCATATAAATTAATAAAAAGATCTGCCATAATGAATCAAAATAAATAAGTGTCGTCTGTAGAATGCAAAATTTTTCTTTCTTTAACTTGATCAGTCAGTTAGATAAAGTTGTGAATAAAAAATTCGCTTAATCTAAGATCTAACACTGTTAGTATAATTTGTTATTACTGAATGTTTTACAAAAATACAAATAAAAAAAGTGAAGGTTGAAGAAAAAAGTGAACGCGGCGGTTTGTGTCAGAGGCGAGTTGATGAATGAGCTGAAATTATCCCTGAGTTCGGTAGTCACCGGTCATTACTATGTTATCCCGTCCACAATGTAACAATGCATGGTGTGAGATTGTGTGCCTTGACCAACGATTTAAATGCATTTTTGTTATATATGTTTGGAAACCAATGCAACCGGGGTAAGAATATTATTTTCGAATAGGATGGAATTTTCCATTCCATTTTTAAATATTAACATATCTCTGATCGAAGAACAAAGTATAGTTATTAAACTTATTACTAAAATATAAAACGTTATTGCTATTTAAACTTCTTGCTAATTTCAATTTATTTGCTTTATTTTTCTTTACTCTTTCCCTTGCTTCAAATACAATGCATGAAAATCTGTCTTTTTTTTTTTTTTTTAAGTTATATCAAATTTATCTTATTTAAATAATGTTAATATCAGCATATTTCTTAGTTTTGCTCTAAAGAAGTTTTCGGATTTAGAATATTTGGCTTATAAATCGAACATTAGTTGAAAGTTGAATGTACAGTAATTATTCGTTTTTAAAATAGATTGCATATTTCTATGTACTCAGTTATATGAATTTCATTGAAAATATCTTAAAAGCATATTAACAATCATTATTTCTAAGGATAAAAATATGTAAGAAATTATAAAATATAATTTGGTTTAATGACCCCATTGAAATGAATACCAATGTTCATTTTACACCATTTGTAGTGCATCGCAACAAATTGGTATGTTTTATATATTATAATGCAATAAAATTGGTGTAATTTCGATATTACGCACGGCTTTACAGTCATCCATCATCAGCGACTATACTATGACCGACGACAACAGCACAAACCATTCGCAACTGAGGCACTAAGGAATGTGCAGAAATATTGCAAAACGGTAGAAAATGAAGCGATATCTACGCAGCATTCTTTATGGTAAATAATGAGAGAATTAGCCGCAAATAAAATTTAATTTATAATTATTTATTAAACAAAATAAAAAGTTTTATCATCTCTGCGTATCGCTCGGTAGCTGGAAATCAAATCACATAACATAGATTTGTCTTTCGTCTTTTTGACTTTTTGACATATCGTAATCCGACTCGCTTCGCTTAGTTGACATTTATGAAAAACCACGGTCAAGTGGATCAGAACACATGAAAGTCTTGATTTGTCTTTATGACATATGTCACTGTTCACTTGGAGACTTTTGAACATGCATATCTGATTAAAAAGCTTTTCGAGATAGGAACCAAGTTTATCTTTTTCTTTTGGTTTTTCTACTTTTAGAATTCGTTGAGGATTTTATATTTAAATCAATAATAATAATAATTTATTCAACATTTTCTTGTATTTTTGAAATTAAATTGTAGATTATTTATATGGTTCATAACAAAGTAGTAAATGTAATTAGAATGTATAAAACATTAGTGTTTAATCATTCATTTACCCATAATTATTAATTAACTATTATAATTTCTGTTTTTCTTTGTTGCAGGTAATTGACCCACTATTGTTTGACTTTACTGACCATAGGATATTGTAAGTACAAAGCTCTTTTTATTGAATAACCATTATTTTGTATTAAATTGAAAACCATTTATTTTGTAATTGTTATATTTGGAAGAAATATTCTGTTGGATTTTATAATATTTTTATATTTAAGTATATTGATAGATATTATAAACAATCTTTAATGAGTTGAAAGAATATTGATTGTTGTTTAACAATATATTTTATACGTTAAAAAATAAATAAAACGGAACATATGTATGTTTTAAAGAAGCAATTAAAATTTTATATGAAATTATCATTTAAAACCGCGATAAGTATCACGAAAGAATAGAGACCACCCGAGTCGATGACCTTGACGAACACAATACCCTTTTAAGGATTCCAATTTCCATTCCCGTATCTCGTCAATTCACCATCTTCTGTCATCTGTTATATTTCCAACGCCGCCTCTGTTCAAACATCCCGTATAATAGCACTCGGACAGATCATGGCATGTTTCTAATACGTTTCCCTTTAGACTCGAATGCTGTTCTTGCAACGTGTATTTTAATTGTGAATCCGCGAGTACCCTCCAGCTACAGTCGACCACTATAAACTATTCATGTCAATTGCTTTGGGTTATTGTTAGAAAATACTTGGTTTGTTGTGTATTGGATGCCATGGGAGCATGGCATGAATAATTTATTTCATATTTCTGAAATTTTTACACACACTACTTTGTGAGTTCTGAATTGTATAAATATGTAGCTGGGTACTCTACCGAGATAGCTAAGTCGAGAGGCTATGCTTAATACAACCATATTTTATCTTTTCAAAATTGAACTGCAATCATTTTAAATTGTTTTCTGGATCAAAAGTTTTACTTTCCAATAAATTACAATAGAACTTAATTACTAAATGTCTCTATAACAATTTTATATTTGCGTACATTTATCACCAATTTTTGTTCTTTATTTTATGCACTCACAATGTAGGTACAATAAGAACAAATATTTTTCAGTCTCATTTATAAAGTTGTTTTAAAAGTACCAAATAATTCGTAAATTAAATATATTTTTTACCTTAATAGACTAAAACTATGATTTCAAAAATACTCATCATTATAAGAACTGAAATTTGAATTAATGTGTTTTTAAATCATTTTAAAATTAAGCATTAAAAAAACAATAACTCAAGAAAGATAAATAAATTCCTGCTAGAAAATTACTATAGAAAAACTAATTATTTTGAAAGTAAAATAATATAAACCAATAAAGACTGATTTAATCAATATTTTATTATAGCAATAAATTGAAAAATATTTTTGTTGCAAATAAGATGTTAATTCAAATATCTTCATTAATATTTATAACTTATTATTGAAATTGCATTACCGTAAAAACAAATATAATTGCAATAACAAATAATAAATATATGTTAAATTACATTTATAATTAGATTTGTATATAAATAAGTAATTTATAGATAAGAATGTCTATATTACATTAATCTAAGTTGAAAGTCAAATAATAACAGAAATAATAGCAAGTATTATAAAATATAAATTGGACGTTATCACATATTACCATAAAGATGATTCTTTCATTGCGGTTAGCATAATACATGACAATTGTTATTAACATTACGGTACTTGTTCTAGTGCAATTTTAAAAGACGTTTGCACGACTTCCATATTTTTCCTTATGATCTCTGCTCTGACATTAAGTAACGCTAACTTGAAAACTAGTTGTATGTTAAATTTTTAATTGTGTGTTTAAGAACTACGATTATTTTACATTTTTATGATAACAATCGAATTATTTCTGGGGTTAATCACACTTTGATATTGGTTAATAATAATCTTTACTAAATACACAAAAAAATAAAATATTGACATTTATCCTATGAATTGACATGATAAAGGGGTCTTCTTTTTTTTATTTCCATATCGCAGCGGATTACAACGTGTCAGATTAAAACACTTCGTTTTGTGGCCAATAAAAACATTTAACTTGTATATAATATATTGAAATTTTATCTAAATTTATATTATTTAAAGCAAAATTTTCAGTAAAAGCTCATTTCTATTTTACAGATTCATTTAAATTTTCATAGAAATCAAATACTTTTCTTGTAGTTTTCTTCAGAATGGTTGAAAAACCGAAACGCGTCGCGCACACACGGCAAACAACGAACCTGATAAGAGAATTTTTTATAATATTAAAGTTTTAATTTTTTTTAATGTATGAATTAATATAGTCCTGTATTATTTTGGTATTGATGAAATTAATTAATTAAGAATGTTATTTCAAGTTTTCCATTATTTTTTTATAACTGATATAACGACCATTAGTTATTACGACTGACTTTGCTGTTCTCTTATTCCGTAGTTTAAGTTTATACAGAATAAATGCTAAATAATATTGCTTTTCTTAAATATTAGGTGTTTTGAATATCATTATGTATATTATACTACATTTATAAAGTACTATATATGTCTTTTAATATTTTTATATCTAAATACTTTCTCTCTTTAGAAAAGCAATATATTGTTTCCTAGTGAGAAATCCGTGTATTTTTCAAAATATAATTGTTTATTAAGCTGATAGACAAATGTCGATAAAATAACAGAAAGACTATCAGTATCTCTAGCGTAAAATATAACGATGTATACCTTCCATATATCGGGTGAAAATAACAGACTTCCCTTTGTTACACAGTATTGTTTACTAGTTTTGTGATTTATCGCATGTTTAGTAAATACAACTCATGTTTGTTGCGTTAACACGCTACTAGTAATATACTATAATGTAACAAGGAATTCTACACTCAATTATTATGATTTGTTTATGGACTATGTATTTGGATACATACATATGTTTTAAGTAATATTTTGTTTGTTTGTTTTTTTAATTATATATTATCTTAATGCATATAACAGAAATTTAGCTTTTGAGTTGACGTTGAAATCTTTACTGAAACTTAAAAATATCAATTATACATATTTTCTTTTTAAATAATTTTTGCATTCTGTATAATTAAAAATATTTTCTACAGTATATACTGTAGTTTAGGTTTTCTTTTAGATGTTTCTACTTCTGCGTGAAATAAAAACAGAATTTTTTTCTATTAATTTATAAAAATAATAAACACTTAAATTACTATATGTTAACAACACTTAACAACTGATAAAACATCCTTAGGTATTAATCTAACACTTTTTAAAGATTACACATACTTACAAAATTTTCCGAAATTTTTTTTTCATTTTTCCTGTAGATTTTGGTACAGTAATTTCAAATCTACCAGCCGTTTTATTTATCAGCTTTAGTTTTTAGTACACAGCTTTTTTGTATTTTTGTAAAAACTGCTTATTTTAATTACTTAAAAGTACAAGTGTGCAATTTGGACAAGCTGGAACTGTTTGCCAAAATTGTGTTGCTAGTTTGTAACAATTGTTAAATAGAAAAAGAAATTTTCAAAGGTTTAAAACTCCGATTACCTGGCGAGAACTTCAAAACCGCCATGATGATTGTTATTTTTGTCTTGTACTATCAGTTTCGCCTTCAACATGTACAGCAGATTCTTATCAAAACGAAATTGACGACAAAATATAAGATAAGTCAAATGACCCTGATTATATACCTGAAGTCCTGATAAAAGAATTATTTGACCAAAACAAGTTAAATGACTTAATAAGGGACCATAATTTAACAAAAGAAGGGTCTGAAATACTCGCTTCTAGACTAAAATGCGCAAAAAGAGTTTGTTAAAATATTTTTCCCAACAAAATGAGTTTTGTATTTTGTCAAGATGTTGAAAGTTTAGTGATGAACCAGGAGAAAGATTCCACCAAGAAATTTGTACCATGGAGGAACGATATAAGGGTAGATGGGACGTGCATATGATGGCAGATTACTGATGGAGTTTGAAAAAAGACCTACCTCAAGTATCTCATTGAAGAAAATTATTAAAAAGATCATTTTAAGCTACTTTTGGAAATTAAATTTATTTTTACTCAAGTGGACATTTGTCATATCTCGAAAACTAAAGCTGATAGATATAAACGATTTTCATTTTCAAAATCAGGGCATCGAATATCTACAGAGAAGCTGTTTATCCTGCTGGAAAAAAATCTTTGTAATTATGTGTTATCAAATCGTTTATTTAGCGTCTATATGTTTTTATTTAATTAAGTTTCACCAAAACAAACAAACTTAAGAAGAAATTTCGAAAAATTAAATGTATTTGCATACTAGATGAAATAAATATAAATTATAACAATTTTATTTCAACCAATCAACTTTTATTAATTTATTTGCAGTAGCATATAAAAAAGTAATTTCTAATAAACAGAAATACTATTGAATAATGCATAGTATTTGCAATAATTGTCATGATCAATTAAAGAATGTCATTAATCTATTAATAAGTATAATGATTTCTAAACATACATATAGCGTTTTACCATATCGTCGACATTTGCTGTTGGCATTTTGCAATTATAGTTAAATGATACGAATAATATTCATTTACATATATATAAAACATAATAATCTTTTATATAAATGTATCACAACTATGCTAATATTCTTATTAAATTAAAAGATATTGATAAAATATGTATTCAATTAAATTAATGTTAACATTTATATTGTTCATAATTAATGATGTTAAATATTAAAATAATGCATTTAACTTATTTCTTGGACAATAGATTCTAATGTTCTTTCAATTATACGGTGGACATCCTGCATTTTGTGATGTTTTTCAATAGATGCCGATGATTCTGAAACACCTGCCTTTTAGATAATGGAAAAACATCAATAAACACACCTTTTTGTAATTAAATTTTTTGATGATTTCTTAAGAACTTGCTTAATAGTCATTGATTGATGTAATTTATTAATTTTCAGTAGTTTTTTAATTTATTTCATTAATTCATTATATACTTAATTAACATATAATACATAAAACTTTAATTCATGCATGAAATAGTAAAAAAAAAATAATTTTATTTATTATTTTTGTTTTAAAGTGTTGTAGTTTTTCCTTTTTCAGAAAGTAAAATCAATTTGACTTATTAGGTTAAGTGTCATTTGGTGCAAATTAAATAATAAATTTTATGTGTGATCATAAAATATTAAGTATTAATTCATAATTTTAATTTATTTGCACTTTCATATCATATTTCATACTTATATTTTTTATTATATAAGTAGTATAAAAATAACATTTGAAATTCTTGCATTAATAAATATATAAAATAATAAAACTGTATTTTAATAATTAGGTATATGATGCAACAAGATTAAGAAGTACTAACCTATATAATACAAACACTTTTTTAACAATTCTTTAAAACGTATGGAAACCGTTTTAATATTACTATAATAATCTGTAATGATTCTAAAACACTTCCCGGCCAATTACAAAACTAAACTAAAACTTAAAAGAATAAAATAGTTAAATAGCCTCATCATTTCAATAATACATCTAGCAAACAACTGAAACCGTAACCACGTTCAAGTTTTCTTGTTTTAACTAATCACATCTAACATTAAAAGCACACAGCAAAGAAACAATGCTGCCGCCCTTGCCACTGAATCATTGGAACTATCACCCGTCTTCGGATGACATATTCCGCTGCTCAAACTTATCTAATCCGGGCGACAAGTAAAGCACTAATCGTCACGAGAACGCGCGGTAGCCACCGTACACGGGTGGTCTTCAAGTGTTCCCAGCCTTCGATACATCTTTGATCATATAACCTTAACGATGAATGTCTCTTTAAGCATCAGTTTAAAGCTTTCCCAAAAAATTGAGTCTTCCATTTCAGAATCGCTTCGAAAATTATAAAATGCTGTAAATTAACTAATTGAAATATACTATAAGCTAAATAATACACTATATTTTGACGAATAAATTCATATGTTATAATAATATCTTTCATAGATCTCAATATTGTTGTATATTTAACACTTTTTTTACTAAATAGTTCAAAGTAAACTTTTTTTAAATGTTGATTTTAATTGGAACTTTTTTGCAGAACAATTAATTTTATTTATTTACCTCCATTTAGCGTAGGCTTTTTTTTTGTAATTCAAATAAAGTATTACATTCTGTGATTTTTTTTTAATTCCGTTAATAAATATGCCCAAACATTCGTGTGTAAAAAATAAAAATCATATATTATGCAATGTAAAGAAGAAAAAGAAAAACAAGAATATTCTTTGAGCAAAATCAAAATAATCTCTTTTATGTTTTATGTTTGAGTTATATCCCGTAATATATGGTCTAAGCCGTAAACAAACCCGATGGCAGAGCCGCGCATAGCGGATTGTTTGAGCGCACTCATTTGTCTGTTCGACTAGATAAAAACGACCTGACTTTTTGAGAAGCCATCGCTAATGAATGAAATAAACTTAGTTGAACACCGAAGCCCTGTACTCGGCTTGTTTAGAAAATGAGAATTCTAAAACACGTTACCCAACCAACAACATACATATATGAAGATTTTTCGAATTTGTTCTTGTTCTCCAAAAATTCTTATTCGTTTCTTTTAATTGTACCATTGATATTCGTGTTTTACTTATAGTATTAAAGATGCTATCTATTTTGTTTGAAATATATAAAAGATTTGTATATTTTTAATTTGAAATCATTAAAATTTAAAATTATATAAGTAACGGTGCTCATATAAATAAATTTCCTTTCATAGAAACAAGAACAATAAGAAGAGAAATGCTTAGTGCTGGATGTGGTTGCCTTGTTGACTTGCGATGTTGGACTTTTAAAATGTTAATTAATATGCGAGTGATTAATTACAGTTTCCCATCGTACACGTGCTAATGACAATCAGCTGGTAACGGTTGGTAACATTGATGATGAGTAAAGTGTCTTCTAAAGATATTTAAGCATGTACGGTTTGCTCTAAGATTAGCAACGTCATCTTCGCTATGGTATGTAAATGGGTTTGTAATGATTTTAATAGACAAAGTAATGGAATGAACTGTTACCTCAAGTACAATGATGTGCTGAATAATTGCATAATTTTACATTTCATTTTTATTTAACTGCAATAAATCTTCAAGTATTCTAAGAGTATCTTACTCCCTTGTGACCATAACAAAACTACAAAATATTTTAAGGGTAGAACATCTAGCAACTATATTTAATTCAAAATTAAAAAGTTTCCAAGAAAAAGAGCACTATGATAAAATTGAAGATCGAAAAAATGTAATGCTTGCAAAATTACACTGAGGAATACAAATATATAGAAAGTAATTGCAGATTACTTCAAGATATTCTTAGATTTGTAAAACAAGAACCGCAGAAATTTTAAAAAGAAATGAGCAATTGCCTTGCGTTCTATGAAAAACGATTAAAATCAACGATAAATATAATTCACTTCACGATTGTCACAAATTCAGGTGAAAGTACCCAGAAATATATGCGGGTGAATTCATCCAACTTAATTCTGAACATAGCGCAATGTTTCGAGTGCAGTTCAGCCGTTGCCGCTGCAACAAGTATTAATGTAATCACGTGTTCGGCATCGTAACACAGCAGCGCTTGTTTGCTGAACAGTTCACGTTGTCTTACCAACAAGAGAATAAATTGCAAAAGTGTTTTCGCTTGCTCAATGTTCTCTTTAGTCATGTTGGATGGTGGTAGCTTTATAAGAATTACTTTAAATAATATATTATTTCTTTTCTTTAAATTTCTGTAATTCTATAATCCCCCAATAATCATTATCTCAATTTTTTCTTAAATACGTACATCTAAAGTGCACAGCCTTCAATTATTTCAGAATTTTTCATGAAACTTATCGAATTTGCTACATTTATCTTTTAATATTCAGTTTGTATAAATTTTATAATGAAAATTAATTTAGAGTTTCTTTAATTCCATATATTATTGAAAATCCAATCACTTTACAATAAGCAAAAGAAAAACTAATTCACCTACAACAAATAAACTTGTTTTAACTTTCTACAAGACACGCTCATTTCAAGAGTATAAACTATACGAAGAAAAATAAACATTTTTTCAGTATTATTATTCAATCCAATTGCTCTCGCCAACGATTAGAAATCGAACAGCTCAATGTATATGCTACTGCAATCACGGTACGACTCATTTACACTAGAAACTCCTGTATGTCACAGAATAAACTCATATAAGTCACAATGAACCAATGTATTAATGTGTTTATCAAGTTTTAAATGAAGTTAAAGCTATTTGTTTCTGTTTGAAATGATAAGTACTGAAACTTCGGCATGTAAGAAAGTATAGTTGTGTAAAACATTATATATTTATTATATATACATACATGTTATATGTAACTATTAGTGAAAAGGTGATCTGTTTAGTTTTAGTTCAGTTGCCACGCGACTTTTTAATTTTATTATTTTGTTTGCTTTAGTAGCAAGATTGAGCAATGTGTAATTTAAACGTGTATATTATTAAACCAATTCAATATATAATATAATTCGTTTACATTTTACAATTTTAGACTTATACTTAAATTTAGTGTCAGTATATTAGGATTTATAATGATAACTTTGAATTTAATAAAAATTAAAAACCTTAAAATAACTTCTAATATTCATAAAATGTAAAAGATTAAACAACAACGACAATGGTGTACAAACATGTTTTTTCATGTAAAACAAACATTGCAAAATACAGTTTAATATTTAATACGTTTCACATAAAACAACATTTAATAAATTTTTATTATCCAGTCAATTTGTTACAAACCAAAAGGATAAATAAAAATGGCTGCAACTATCAATTAATATAGACAAATGTTTATTGACAACTAACATGATATCAATTACAAGCTTATGTACAAATGACATGAAGGTGAAATCAACATATGAACATTTCGTGAGAGAAAACAGTTTTACAATCACTGATTGACTGTTTGTTAAGTGTTAGGACGACATATTCAGAAGTAAAATAGGACCACTGGTGAAGTATTTACAACCATCGACCAGCAACTGATTCTAAAATAATTTTATATCCGTTTTGATGATTATTACACATGAAACATTCAACCTTATGAAGGGATTTTATACAGCGTTTCATTTTACGTTGCATCTATAAATTTCAAATGGTTTTATTGCAGGAAATATAAGAACAGTTAGTTGTGAGATGATTCTAGAGTGTACTTTCACTGGTTGTTAAAATTCTTCTTAGTTATTATTATTTTAAATAGAAGTTTAACAAGTAGGGGATTAAATGAAATTTGTTTTTAATTGCAGTATTCATCGTAAATGTTTTATGTGATAACTGTATTTTCTACATCACTTAAATTCATGTCTTCAAATCTAAATTCAATATAACTGCTTACTTTATATAAAATACTGTAGTTATAAATCTCTGTAACTATGTTAATTCTACAATTTCGCTTAAATTAAATCATTTTATTTAGTAATTTTACTTGCATTACACTTATCAATATCAAGAATAATTATTTTAGAATGCACAATTTCAGTTTTATTTGAATTTATTTTAAAATATGCTAAAATTTATAGAAAATAATCAGAATTATTATTTACTGACAAGAAATTAAATTTGAAATTTCACAACAAAACAAATTCAAAGTAATTTATCATCTTGTTGAATCTGTCCTCAGTTCTAAAATTTTTACGACAGTACACACAAGCAATGCTCACAAACTTAGAATTAACTCGTCAAACATAAACCTAAATATTCTTAGAAGAGCTGGGCCAGCCGGTATATTTGTCAAATAGTAATTAAAGTTATTTTCAAGACGGTCTTTTATAGAACTAACATTTATTTCTCTGATTTATGGTCGGAACGTGGCCGCTGGGAAAGGAGACGATCATACTCAAGTCACAGGATGTGGAAATGATTCTTTATTTTTTCTTTCTTGTCTTGCTTTTATGGTGCGCTTTTTAAATATTGAATTATACCACTTATAAGAAGTGTGATTTTTGAAATCATGATGTAAATATAACTTTTATTACCACGTTTACAGTATTCAAACATTTGTATGTACTTAGCATTTTTATTTTGTTTTATTGAACTTACAAGTTAAAAGAAGAAAATGTTGGTATCTGGGAACTAAACAGATAAAAAAATATTTTTATATTAGTTTCTTGTTTATACTTTATTTGATATGTATATATAAGGGATGTTACGGAGCTTCGATTCCGATTCCGATATGTCGGAACATCCGATTGTTATTACACCTCCGGTTCCGACTTCGGCTCCGAAACTTTTAAATCGGAGATTTTAATCGGTGGTCTAATCTAGAACACTTTAAGAAATAGATTAAACGAAGAGAAAGCTGCGAAGCTTTTATTTATTAAATATAATATTCCACCTTTAGAGTCAATTCATTTGATTTAATTTGCTAACTGTTATCGAAAATATGTTAATTTTGATTTTCATCGCCTGTATAGATTTATTATTTTCTAATTAAAATTAAAGAGTTTAACTGAATATTGTTTTTATTTGCCCTTAAAACATATCTCTTCTGCCACCACCTGTGACACCGCCTCTGACTCCGACTTCGGTTCCGATTCCGACTCCGATAAACCAAATTCAAAAACTCCGACTCCGACTTCGGTTCCGATAAAACCACCTCCGTTACATCCCTAATATGTATATATTCTGAAAAAATCTAAGGTTTTTAGAAAATAAATAACAAACTGAAAAATAATGTGTGAACTTAAATATAAACAAAACTGAATTTTAGGGTTAAAGTTGAATTTTTATAGTTATTAATAATTTTGAATTTGTATATAAAGCAGTGTCTAGACAAAGTGATTAAGTGTAATTCATCTGTTAGACCAAAGCGACACCGAAGCGTGTTTATCATAGGAGCATATATGTGGGGGCCGCAGTCACATTGGCTATTGTATTCCATAGTCGTATATGTGCGTTTTACGATCGCCCAAGTCGTTTTCTATAATAATTGCGGTGCACTGCCTTGACCAGCTCAACCCTGCCAATTTAAATTTATAGATGCCGTGCACATTTCATGTTTCATTCACTGGAATGTATTTTTAAATGTGTCATCGTGATTTACATTCCGACGCGTGGGAAACATAATTGATAATTATCTATAGAGGATATAGATACATAAAAAAACCACCTCACCATGAGCCGTACTGAATTACACTTCCAGTGTAGCTGTTGCAATTCCCATCATCGCAAAAATCAAAATAATAATTATATATTTATTTTAATTGATCGTAAATATTTCAAATTACTATTTATGCTTTATATATTTATTAATTTCTTAAGACGTACATACATACATTAAAATAAAAATTACTTTTTAAATGAAATGTGAATTTAAACCATTCATTGGATAGAATAGAAAATATGACTCCAAAGTTTCAAATTTCAAACTTAATAAGCATAAATCATAAAAAGAATAACAATCACACGGTTATTATTTTAATGGCGTTGTCTCTAATTGTCTGCAATAATATAAACGAAACGCGAATTTATATATAATGATTTTTGAAAATGTTTTCTTTCTTTTCGGTACATCTTATTTTTTTCTTTTTCAACTTACCGACTTTTAAAGCACTGTTTTATTTTAACATATGTATTATTTAAGGTTCTACGTTTTCAAATTGTTTTTATATATTAAGCGATAATGTCTTGTAATTAAATAAGTTTTTTATATTTTGTAGTAAGTATATACATATTTTGCACTTTCTTTTTAATTAACAGATTCAATTAAATTGTCTGGTTTATTAGCGAGTAACAATTTTCTAACAATAAAATTAAGAATGTGTACGTTGCAACAAAAAGCATTTATTCTGGTCTTCTACCTTGCAAGAACACAAATAAAGCAAAACATATAAATAATCTTTACGAATGCAACAGTTTGACAACATTGCGTATAAATAATATATAAATAAATATACGAATCTTATGGTATTTAGCGACAAACCGGTTAATTGGTAACGTAAATTTACTTTAGTACTTCTATACTATGATGCTTCTCTGGATATTCACTATTTTACAATTTTAAAATTTTCTCTCGAAAAATAATAATTGTAAGTGTTCAAATTGAAATATAATAAAAACATAAATATGTATTAAGTTAGAAAATTGCTCCTTTTAAGCATTTTCATCATTCATTTGAGTTACAGTCGCTGTCTTAGGGTTACAGGATACATTGCGTAAAGATGCTACGAGCGACAAATCACAATTCAGAGTTTAGTTTCCCCTTCAATCCTGCCGTTTCCTCGCACACCCGAGCGCTCAAGGAGATTTTTTTTTAAATATATGGTGGGGAGAGCACCTTTAGACAAGGGTCCTGCCCCAACAGAGCACCTTTAGAAAGAGTCGACTGAATTTTGCATTTTTAAATTATTTTTTTAAATGATCAAATGTGAGTGAATCGGTGACATTTTAATTGTAAAATTTAAAAGAATCTAATCTAATTAAGTAAGAATATTTTTTAATGTACTACAAAGGTTAAAACTGATAGAATATAAGTAAATTTGACAGCTTTTATTGATTATTAGAAATTCATAACGGTTTTGATGCTTGTAACACTAATTGCATTCAAATTTTAAAATGGTCTATAGTATTTACCGCCTAGTGTTTGTAGATGCAAGTCTGTTCTGATTTACGTTGCAAAGATGGGCTCATGATGATCTAGTGCATATTAAGAACTTCCTGTCTAATGTGTTGCCACAGCACGATCAGTAGCACTAGTTGATCGTAGTGTGCGCAGTCTGCATGCTTCATTTGTTTGAGAACATTTATGGTGGCAGCGGTAAATTAGATGGCTACATAATATATACGACTAACTGTCTATGTATATGTTTATAAGTATATGATATTCTTGGCGGTATATGTGATATTCATAATATCTTCTATAATTGTATAATTTTTTAAGTGAAAAATTATGAATTTATTGAACAAATATTATAGTGTTGAGAAATGATTGTTGTTACCTTTGTAATATTTAATTCCTTTTTCAAATGAAATTTCTTTATGAACTAATTTATTTAATTTACTTCAATCTCTAATCCGAAAAGTACAAAGAATTATTGTTTAGCAATGATATTTATTGCTGGATTAAGTTTTGTTGTATAGCATCTCTTCTTTTATAAAGATGATAAATTTAGATAAAATTTTTACGTAAGCGAAATATTTTAAAATAATATACAGTGGTGTGCAAAACAAAAGCAACTATTTTACTTAACACAAAAATGTATGACTTTTTCATATATTTATTTGTTTTATAAATTA
>NEEE01001277.1:16494-68277 GCA_002278615.1 Pogonus chalceus
AACTTAATATAAAACTCAAGAACAATAATTTGTTTTTTAATATCTTTTTCGTCTATTTTGACCCAATTTTTCAGTTTTTTAATTATAATTAGTAATAATTAACGTAATTTGATGAAATAAATAATTATTAGGATGCTGGTATATAGATATATGAAGTCAAAACATTGTTTTATTTATTAATTGATTTTATATTTATAATTTTCAATAATTATAAATTATGCCGAAAAAATTGCACTTTTATTTGTTAGGTAGCTTTTGTTTTTCGTCAATCAGACATATTTATATATTAATAATAATTAATTAATATAATTATCGATATTTTCAAGAAATATCACTGTATTTTATTGTTAATATGTGAGAAATAATAACTATTATTAAATTATTATCTTTCTTATTAATATGACAGTAATTTTTCTTATTTCTTATTGTTATTTTTTGTTGTATTTAGAGATTATATCTTCTTAATTCAGATTTTCATTTGAAATATTAATAATTATGTTGAAATAAGTACTTTTAGTATTAGTTTTTACCTTATTATGTAAGTATTGGACAAAAATATGTTAGAATTTCGATGATTTTTAGGACAATATTTTTAAAGCGCTCATAAGTAAATAATAAAATAATTGATTTTTATATTATTTAATAAAATATTAGCAACTAACAGAATAAGGTGAAGCTATCACAAAATATAATGAAAACTTTTTTCTTGTTTATAGTATTTTTATGGATTATGTTAAAAGGACTTTTAAATTGAAATGATTTTTATAATAATAATAATTTTTTTCTTTCAAAAAAAGGATTTTGTGATAAATAAAACATCATGAAACATATATTTACTTATTTTAACATTTATTGGTTCCACCGAACATTAAGACAAGAGGTAGCTTTATTATTTGGTGCAAAACTATTTAAATTGGTGCTAAATTTAGATTTATTTGGTTGTAATAATACTTTAATAGTTTTATTTTATTCATTTAAGATAAAAATAAAAACTCCCAAATAAATACATACGTATAATCATGCAATATAATAATTTATTAAATAAATAAACTGAAATTTTTATATTCATATAAAAGAGAATAAATTTAATACTTTTTAACAATATATAATATATTTTTTTGTTCGAAATATTCTCTTTTTAATGAATATTATATAAATAATTATAAATCCTAAAAAATGCAATGCAATACTGTAAAAATAAATAATTAAATATTATAAATATAATAATTTAGAATTCAGCACAACTTGAAAATACATTAAGCATAATACTGTAAATAATAATAATACTAATATTAGGCACAAAAAGAACTATAACTAATATAAAAATTAAAAATGCGTATAAAATTTTTTTGATTTTCTTAGTAGAGAGCATTCGATTTACATTTTAAGATCAGCTTGAACTTTGGCCATAAGAGCAGCAGACTTATGCAATTTATCCAATTCCTCTTCAGTCAAACGTTGCTTAACAACTTCCGTTACACCATTTTCACCCAAAACACATGGCAATGATAAAAATACATCATCATCAATTGCATGCAATCCCTGAAACATAAAAATCACATTTATTTATTTCACAATTTAACAGCCAGTATCTATATTTCCAACCTGTACAAAGGTTGAGACAGCATGTACACTTCCTACGTTGCGTACAAGTGCGCTACAAATTGAAGCTACACTTAATCCAATTGCCCAGGAGGTGTAACCCTTTAAACGAATTACTTCGTAAGCACTTTCAACCACTTGTTTATGTAATTCGTCCCAATGTTCTGGGTCTTCCGGTGTTCCTAGCTGCGGGTCAATCTCACGCAAACGTACGCCCGCGACGTTTACGCCAGACCATACAGGAACTGAAAATTTAATTTTAAATTACTTACAATAAGTAACGAACATTTATTAAACCTATTTTTCAAATACTTTTACAAAGTTCAGGTAGAATTATTAACAATAAAACATTTTTGTGGAAAAGAAAAATTAAATAAATATAAAAGAAACTAACAATGCCAAATTTTCATAACAGGTAAAAAATATTTAGGAAGGTGTATTTTTAAACTTATTATACCTTACGTACATAGAATTTAATTCCTAAACCATAACTGCAGTTAACCATTATATTATTTTTAGTAGGATAACGTTTTCTGAATACCACATCCGCTATTTAAAATACATTTTTTAAAGTTTCAGATTCTTTACAAAAATCTAAATTCAATAATATATTTTTTAAAGATGTTATTAGCTTTTTAATAAGAGATTTTATTTTAAAAATATAGAAAAATGATTATTTTCTTATTATTATCCAGAAACTTAAAATTTATAATAAATTAAAATAATTTAAAATCGTTATTTTTAATTAAAAGAAATATGTTAAATAGACATATTTATCAAATTTGATCATAATATTTATATCTAAATAGGTTAAACTTTACGTAATTTTGAAATAAGATTTTAATCATTACCGCACTATAGATAATTTTAAAATCTTACATTAGGTAGATAAAGTTTTAAGGTCGGACTTCCAAGAAGAGATGAAATCTTAGTCAAAAACTGAATCTTTTGGATAAAAAAAAAAAAATTAGAACTTACCGCTTCTAAGAAATATTTACAAGTCTATATAAATAGGAGTAAAAACTCAGTAAAAGCAGAAAAGCGAATAAAACAATGTTTAATTTAGTTTAAAAATTATCCTTTTAAGACAAAACTATAATTTTCAAAAAGAAAATCACTTTTGAAACACTTTAAAAATTAATAAATACAATCAAAAATTTACCAAAAACTATTTAATTTATTTTATTAAAAAATTGTCTTATTATTTTTTATTTGTCACTTAAAAATGGCCAATTAAACAAATCCGAGACAATACCCTAAAAATTGAATGTTATTATTTTGAACACGTCTTATTTGCCAGACAATTTAATACAATTATTACCAATAAATTGCAATTGAACATTTAAATATAAATTAAATAACAGATAAAAAATTATTTATCAGACGAAATGATTGATAAAAAAATTATTGGAAATTAAAATAGCGGAAATGACGTTTTGTAAAAAATACGAAGGTTAAATAAATAATATAATATTTTTAATCTTGAATTTTCTAAATCTCTTTTGAGAAATTTACAAGATAAGAGCAAGTTTAGTTTTTGTATCTAAAGTCGTATTAAGTAATAAAAAATATATTTACCGCTACTATCTCCATGTTCTCCAATGATCCATCCATGACAACTAGAAGTTGCGACTCCTAATTTTTGAGACATTAAAAATCTAAAACGACTAGAATCTAAATTAGTACCGCTTCCAATGACGCGATTTTTTGGTAATCCACTTAGTTTCCAAGCAACGTAAGTTAAAATATCTACTGGATTGCTTACAATCAGTAGAATACAATTCGGGCTGTATTTTACAAGTTCAGGTATAATTCCTTTAAAAATATCAGTATTACGTTGGACTAAGTCTAGACGCGTCTCACCCTCTCTTTGGCGGGCACCCGCTGTTACAATGCATACTTTTGAACCTGCTGTTATAGAGTAATCTGGAAAATTGTAACAAAAAACAAATTTATAGACACCTATTCACAAAAAAAAATGCATTCAACTATTAATAGATTGTGTATTACCTTGAAAATTAATAAAAAATTAAGAAATGCTAACAAAATATTAACTACTTTCCTGTTTAATTTAATTATTTAGCATATCAACTAATTATTAGAAGAAAAACAAAACACATTATTAATTTCAAAGTATCATAATACAAATAATAATTATTCGAAATATTTTGCTGCATTTAATTGCTTTAAATATAACAACAATAAAAAAATTCCAAAACAATCTAAAAATATTTGTACTTAACACAATAATTTGACATAAATGCTGAAATGTTTATTTCTTAAAAAAACTCAGTTTATGACTTTAATGCCAAAAAGAAAAGTTAAAATGATTCAAATATTTTAAATAAATTGAACAAAATTGATATTTTCAGTAGAACAATAAAAACAATATTTATTCGAAATATTTTCCTGCCTTTAATTGCTTTAAATATAAAAACAACTAAAAGATTTTAAAATTCCAAAACAATCTTAAAATATTTGTACTTAACACAATAATTTGACCTAAATGCTGAAATGTTTATTTTTTCCAAAAACTTATGACTTTAACGCCAAAAAGAAAACTTTAAATGACCGAAATATTATAAATAAATTGATATTTTAAGTTCAACAGTAAAATATAACTTTTTGTTTTTAGTTTTTCTGTCGAAATTATTTCAATAAATAACTATGATTTAAAGATTGACTATTTTTTTTTTTTTTTTTTTTTTCCAAATGTTTTAATTAATAAGAGATTAACAGATTTTAGAATTTCGAATAGAAAATATTAGTGCAAAGCCTTTTAGCATTTTACCTATTAAATATATTTTAAAAATAAACCAGTTTAGAGGTTTTTCAAAGCGCTTTTAAATGACAAAATAATATATCACAAGAAAAAATAAATTTCACAACTAATCCGGCTCAAAATTTACGTAAAATTTTTGTAAAATACGACAAATAAACTAATAATATCCAAAAAGAAAAAAGCATAATGATACAATTTGATTCATTTCATAACTATTTTTTGTGAATTACTTATAAACAAATAAACAATTTAATTCAAAAATATGAATCATTGTTTTAACAGTTACTGCAATAAAACTGTAGATAATAATCAAATGTTTATAAAACTCTTAACAAACATACATTTTATCGTATTAAGTTTATTTTATCAAAAATATATGTAGGAACCTATAGGCAATATTTTTTTAAAGTAATTATTACCGGCGTATAAAAAAAAAAAACATTTAATTATATATTAAAATATGATCCAGACATACGACCTAGTTTACAGAATATTAAGTTCGGAAATAAACAATTATACTAACCAGTACTAGCAGAGACTTTAGACATCTTAATAAACGCTGACCCATGTTGGAGGTCTAATAACTCCCCTTGTAATTTATCAGCCATGCAATCTACAAGTGCTACTTCACTAGACACATTCTATAACAAAAAAAAAAAAACATTATTTTTTTTAATATAAAAAGTAAATCAATAAATTGAATTAAACATACTAATTAAATTTGAACATTATTTACTTTACAATTAGATTAAACTCGAATGCAAGCTTAATTTTATCTTGTTTGAAAAATGAAACAAATAAATATATATTTTATGCGTTGTAAAATTAGTTAAAAATTGATTTTTCCGCACGACGACATCGTAATATTATTGATCATCAATAAAATTGCGCGCTTTATCAATTGATTTTTTACAGAATTTAATTTAGTTTAAAATTAAAAACTATTTAAATTAAATTTTATTCCAATATTTGAATTAGAATAGATGAAATTAATAAACTAAGGTATATAAAGTTCAAGGATAACAATTAATAAAAATATTTCATGCGTAATTTTATACTTCAAATCAAACATCCTTTTAATATTTATAATATTTATCATAGTTGCAATGAAAACAAAAGTTTATTTACAAAAATATTTAAGCATTCATTTGTTTATCTAATAAATTAATTGGAATTTCGTGTTTAATAAAAAATGTACAAATTATATATTGAACAACCAAATCTGTAGTTTTAACCTTGGTAATGCTATATAAACAATTTGAATTAACTATTTATTTATAGAATTGTTTTATTTATTTAAAATATCATTTACCTGCGATAGAATGCTAAAAGCACAAGCCATACCGACTTGTCCAACCCCAACAACAGTCACCTTGTTCCCTGAAGAGGTAACAGGATCAGTCACATGACTTAAAAGGGATGATTTAATTTCTGAAAGTAATAAAACCGTTAAAACTCCATATAAATTGTTTAAAAATAATTGAGATTAAAATATGTAACCATATGCAACTTAATTACATATGTAAATATTTATCTGATAAAAATAAATTAGTTCAAATCGACATTTGTTATCGATCAAACTTTAAAAATAATTTAATGTAATGTTACATGTTGCGTTAAAATATATTTTTAGTTTTAAGTGTATACTTTAATGAAACTAGAATAGTTATTTTTATAGATGAGTATTGCACAATTTTTATTTACAAAGAAAATTAATTTTTGCGAACTTACCACTCATTTTAAAGTTGCGATTGAAATGCGAAATCTGTAACAAATATATTAAATTTAATATAAAACAAGTTAAATAATAATATATTTAATGTTTATAGCGAATATGTTTCAATTAAATAAATATTAATATGTTAATAAATAAATTTCAAATAAGCGCACCTTGAAATATTTGAAAATATAATTTTTAAATAATTAAAATTTATAAGAAATAACATGCAAATAATCATGCAAAAACATGTAAATATAATAATTTAAACTTAAAAACACATTTTATTATAAATATTAATGAATATAATAACTTACAATTAATTTTTTTATTATTATTTTTGCGTATATCACCGACGTCACTATTTTAGCAAATTCCGCCAAAGTGAATGAAGGTGACCTTTTTATATGAACGAGCGATTCCAGCGGTTTTTTGGCGCATGCGTTTTAAACTCACATTCATGGAATCGAAATTATTTCGGTGAAATAATTGAGGTATCCTTACTATAATAGAGTTGTTTCCTTCTATCTTAAGGAAAAAATATATTTATCTTTGTTATACTAACACAATGCGTGCAATGTTACACCACTAATACAGCTGTTGCACTATACACGGCACTAGGTATACGTGGTTTATATCATGTTTAATAGTTTTTACTCGCTTTTCACTTTATAATTACTGTATTTTATTATGATAATATACCTTTATTATTGATATAATATATTTAAACAAAACAATTTGTATAAATATAAATCGAATAATGCAATATAA
Source organism: Pogonus chalceus (assembly GCA_002278615.1). Taxonomy (NCBI): domain Eukaryota; kingdom Metazoa; phylum Arthropoda; class Insecta; order Coleoptera; family Carabidae; genus Pogonus; species Pogonus chalceus. The sequence goes on from NEEE01001277.1 coordinate 23,367, forward strand.
ACAATTGACAAATCGAAAATAATCCAAAATTTTCAATTAAAGTACCGTTTTATTATTTTTTTTTTATGATATCGTCGAGCTGATTTGGTTGCTGTATAGTAGGCGTAGCTTTAATAAAAAAAAATAATATTTTAATTATTTTCGATACATTTATGCCCAAAAATGTAATAAAACATACTGTTTTTTAAATAAATCACTGTAATAAAAATAAATAGCTTTACTACATAACCTCTGACTTTAACTTCAACATCTATGGTAAACCCGGGTAAACCTGTCAAACATGAAACATGATTAAGCTTACAACGTGGTTTTAAACAATTGCGTTTCACAATAATATTAAGTTAGTGTTTTATTCTATAACTGTTTAATTAATTAAATATATGTTTTTAATTAAAAACTGTGTTCAAATTTATTTGAATCAAATAGTTATTTAAGTAAACGATATTATTTTAAAAACTTTGTTGTTGTTAACCTAAAATTTAGTGATACAAAATCGGAATTTTGGTGGGTTTATAAATTACATTAGTTATAAACGTATTATTATTTAATTTAATTAAGCCCTGTTTTCATTTAAAAAATAATTCATTTGACTTGTACCTGACGAAAAATAGATATCAAAGCATTCCATTCACATGTCTTGTTAAATCATTTGATTTGTAAATTCTTTTAAAAGTATTTAACGAAACAAATGCCCATCTAACGAAACGAAGCTTTTCAGTTTTATAAAAGAAACAAATTTTAGATAAAATGGAATCAGAAAGTTGCCAAAGTGAAATATCCTCAGATCCAAACAGAGGTATAGTTAAATATTTAGCTAAATGTTTAATTGAATTAGCAACACACTCAGAAAGTGTAATACATAAAATAAAAAATCAAGATATTCATACTGAAATATCTTGTGATGATACTGCAGGAATAGATATTACAGAACATAATTTAAAAGTAGAATGTATAGAAGAAGGACCAATATTGAAAGTAATATCTTCTCTAAAAAATTGTATTGTAGAGTTATTAACACTTTGTAGTCAACATAATATTAAAATTAATTATGATATTACACGTCCTAATTTAATTTTGTACGAAGCATTTGATGAACCGCAAAGGATATTAGTTATGAATAATTTAACTTTATATGCAATATCCATTGTGGAACACATTATAAATTCAATAAATTTATTTAAAAGAATAAAATACATAGATAATGCATCGCACATTAAAAGTTCATTATGTAATATTTACAAAGAAATTAAATATATTCCAAAACGACCTGATATAATTAATAATATGGATGGAAGTTTTCAAGAATTAACAAGTAAAAATGAATTTACTGACGCGTACAATTATCTAAATGAGAAATTATTTATTTTATGTAAATATATCAATAAATTTATAAGGGCGTATCAAAAGCACAGTAGATATTATGAACAAACTACATCAGATGAAAATACTGATAAATCAGATAATAATTCAAATGAAAAGAAACGTAAACTTAAAGAAATAGAACAGGAGTTTATTAAAACAGAAAATGATCAAGTTTTTAAAATTCCGAAACCTTTAAACACAAAGAAAAATAAAAATGGATTATGTGAAAACGAAACCATTAACAATATAGAATCGAATGAAACAATTGAAAGAAGCCCTTCAAAAAAGAACAAACATAAAAAACAAGACCATGATAAAGAATTTCATAATAATGATGCAATAATAGAATCTAAAAACGTACATGATAAAAATAAAATAAATACTTCGATAGAAAATAAAACAGATTCGCCAAGAAAAAATAAGAAAAAAAAATTAGGAAGTGAAAATTCTAATAATAATACAGTAATAGAAAATGATAATAATGAAATCTTAAATGATACAGTTAAAAATCAAATAGATACATTGATTGAAAATACAACTAATAGTTCAACAAAAACTAAAAAGAAAAGAAAAAATAATGAAGGAGAATATCATAATAACAATAAAACAATAGAAACTGATAATGTTGAATTTGAAATCTTAAATAAAAAAAATCAAACTAAAATAAATACATCGATAGAAAATAAAACAAATTCGCTAAGAAAAAATAAGAAAAAAAAATTAGAAAGTGAAAATCATAATGATACAATAAAAGAAATTGATAAAAATGAAATAAATACATTAATTGAAAATACAAATAATAGTCTGACAAAAACTAAAAATAATGAAGTAGAATATCATAACAATAAAACAGTAGAAACTGATAATGTTGAATCTGAAATCTTAAATGAAAGAAATCAGAATAAAATAAATACTTCGATTGAAAATAAAGCAGATTCGCGAAGAAAAAATAGTAAAAAAAAATTGGAAAGTGAAAATCATAATAATGATACAATAACAGAAACTGAGAATAATGAAAACTTAAATGATACAAGTAAAAATAAAATAGATACATTAGTTGAAAATACAACTGATAGTTCGACAAAAACTAAAATGAAAAGAAAAAATAAAACTGATAATGTAGAATCTGAAATTTTAAACGAAATGGATACATCGATAGAAAATAAAATAAAAAGTAAGAAAAGAAAATCAGAAACCATAAATCATTTGAATAATAGAGATGAATCCATAAATTTGGAAGATAGTCATAAACAAATAAATGTTTCAAAATCTTTTATTAGCCAAGAAGAGACAGTACTAAAAGATAATGAGCAAAATGATATTATCGCCCCTTATCAACCAGAGTTATTTTCCGATATATTGCATGCTATAGAAACAGGACAATTTGTAGCTGATTTTATTAAAGAATATAATGATCACATAGAATTTTTTGAAGAAAATAGTATTAGCGAAGATAATAGTGTCTTTGCTAATAGTGGAGATTTTAGTGACTACAAACAAATTATTTCAGAAAATAGTTTAACTGAAGATGAAAAATTCCTTCATATTCAAAATCTATTAGAAACAGTACATGATAAATCAATTATATCAGATGAAGATATAGAAGTAATTAATCAAATATCTATTCTATATTTTAGTTAATAAATAATATATTTTTAGAAATTGACAAATCTTTATATAACGATTGATTTTGAAATACCTCCTGCTCATTTAATAGGAGTAAAGTTAAGTGCTGGACCTACACATGCAGAAAAGGAACAATTAGAAGCTTTAGGTGTTATCTCAGGACATTTTACTAAAGAAGAAAGTAATATTATCCGTAATAATTGGCAATCATTTAGTAAAGTACAATCTGCATTTATAATAATTATTTTATTTAATATTTAAAAAAATATCTATTTTATTGTAGACATATGGTTTTGAAAATAATCCAACTCTATTTACTACTTTATATTATAATAATAAATCTTATTTAAGTTATGCGGAAAGAAGAAAATTCGTTCAATTTTTAGGACAAGGATTACCACATAAGGCTTTACATAGTATTTTTAGACATTTTAGAAAATTATTTCAACAATCAATTAAATACGGAAGGTACATTTATTTAAAATAAATAATTATTTATATTACAGCCAATCATTTTTAGATTTTCTCCAGAAGAAGATGAGTTAATATTAATATACATGAAAAAAGTTACACGCGGAAATAATAGAAAATTTGTTCGTTTAGCTCCAATTTTAAATAGAAATCGATTGCAAATTGAAAGCAGATATAGAACATTAATAAATTCAGAGAATAGTTCTAGAGGTAAGTCATAAAATGTTTGTAAATTAAATATATTAAATTTATATAATAAGTAATTTTTATTTAATATAGTTAAATGGACATTAGAGTTAAAAAGTAAATTTTTAAACTATTTATTAAAAGAATTAAATGTTAAAACTATTGATGACTTAAGCGAAGAAATAAGTAATGAAACATATTTAATAATAAGTAAATTAATGAATATTCCTCCAGTAAAACTTAAAGGACATTGGCTAATTCATTTATATACTCAATTATTTGCAAAGCGTCCTTTATATAGACTGGAAATAAAAAAAGAATTGATACAAAAGTAAGTTAATATTATTTGCTTATATTGAAAATAAAATTAATTATTTTCATAGATTGTATAAAATGAAAGTCAAAGACATTATACGTATAGATTGGGAAAAAATACTTCCAGATTTTAAAGGATTTACAAAATATTATCTTTTGTTTCATTTGCAAAGTACAATACATTATCAAGTTCCACAAAATATAAGGACAGATTTTCGAGGTAATTATTTAAATATCATCATATTTATTCGAATTAAAAATATATTTTTTTATAGATTCGATTGTATATTTACATGATAATTATTTGCCGAAATTAAAATTAAAAAAGAAAAAAATAGACAGTCGATTGCAGTACACAAAAGACGGTGAATTAAAACAATATAATAAATAATTAATGTTTTATTATAAATCAGACAGTTTATATAATTGTAAATGAATTGATAAATAAATACATTGATTATGTTTTTATTTTCTTATTTTTATTCTCAATAGCTCGTTCTTTTGCCTTCTCATACAAAGGCATTAATTTACCTTCCTTTGCTAAAATTTTTAAAATTTCCACAATTAATGGTAAATAATTGTGTTTACGACGGACATTTTCTATTTGATATTGACGGAATTTATTTTCTTCTTTTTCTATAAGTAAACGTAAATGTGCGATTTCGGACTGTTGTGCATCAGTATCCATACCATTATCTTCCAATTGTTTTAATATCTGTTGGATTTTATTTTCATAAATCATTTTTTTATCGGACACTATTGCCATTAAATTAAAATGAATTTCTCCTTCATTGTATCTATAATGTAATGAATAAATTTTTATCTGGAATTAATTTACTTTGAAGTAAACTTACTTTTTAATACGTTTTTCTATAATAGGCCTTACAACATCTAACCAATCTGATTCTTGCGGAATTGCTCCTAAATCAATAGGCCCTGCTTTTAATCCATCTAACTCATAAAGACGTCCATCTATAGGCATATAGCCAACAAAATGATATACGTCATCATCCTTTGAGGCAAGTTTTGAATCGAATTCAAACAAAGTTTGCCTTGCAAATGAATTATGTACGGTACGGATTACTTGAGAATTACTTAATGCTAAACCCTTCATATTTGCATCAAAACTCATACAAAAATCTTTAAATTCTGTTAATGTTGGTCCAAGTGTTAAGTCTGGATGTCTACTATTTAAAAGTATACTGAGTATAGCTTGAGTAGCACAAGCATTATTTATAACTTGTTTTGCAAAAAATATCTTCTCTAATCTACTATCTTGTACAATTGATCCGCTTGGTTCGTCATCTTGCACCCATTTGAATAAAAATATTAAGCCGTGTATAGGTCTGCAAATGAACAAAGAGTAGTTTATAAAATTTAACTTTTAAATAAATCTACTAACTTTAGATTTTCGAATTGCTCTGCTTCTAAACTCCATAGTTCTTCAACTTGAACTCCTTTTACACCTGAAATATGTAATAATTTAATAATGAATAAGCAATGATAAATTTACATATGTACCAAATTCCCTAATTAATTCAGTAAAAACTCCGGGATCGCTTTCAATTAAACACCAATTACCAGCGCTTTCACCCATTTCTATGTATCTATATTTGTAGTATTATTTGCTTAAAATGTATAACTTGTTTCAAAAATGCTCATTCACATTAGTGTTCATAACCTATTTTTATAAAAAATATTTGACGGTTAAAGAAGGGAAAGAAGACTTTATAATTGGTACTAAATTCAATGTATTTATTAAAAATTAAATGCTTTATTATTTTACATTAATTAACTATAAATTTACAAAAAATAGTGTCGAGGATTAAAAAAAATACATTTATATAAATTGCAAATATTGATAATTTTATTTGATCTGAAGTTGTAGTAGTTCTTGTTCTTGCAATGTTTAACTTGACAGATAGCAAGAAATCAATAATAACAAAGTTTTATTTGTGGTAGATATTTGTGTGTCAAATCACGTAATTCTAAGATATTTAAGTAAATCCAATTATTTATTAATTGGTTTAGAATAGAAAAAATGGCTGAAATAAACGCTCTACCTCCAGGATGGGACTGTAAATTTGATCCTCGGACATCAAGATAGTAAGTTTTTATAATTGCGTAATACTTTCAGATTTTAATACTATTTTCTATTCTAGCTACTTTATAAATCATTACACTAAAGTAACAACATGGGACGATCCTCGCTTAAAATATCGTCAAATACATGGAACTCCGACTCATGTACCATCACATCCAATAGAACATATTCCTTTACAGGTAAATGAGTTGTTTTAATTAATTTTCTTTATTAACTTTTGTCACCTGTTGTTTTATCGATTATCCCCTTTTAACGTTTAATGTACTATGATTACGCTGCTGTGGAAACTTTCATATTATTCAGCATGGATCCCCGGAATTTCGCCGTAACTATGTGTACCCTAGTCAGACTTGTCCACAACCTGCGTTTCAAATGCCTAAAACTGTTCAAGTTCAGGTAGGATTGACCGATAAATTTGTGTTCATTTCTGGTGCTGTTATTTTTTTAGTAAATTGTATATATTTGAAGCTTATTTTTTCTTTAGATATAGGCGAGTGTAAAATAATCCAACTTTTACTACTCATATTTCTTATTTTATTTTTTATATTTTTCCCACTTCTAAATATAGCACCTTTTCTGTAAAATAAAAGTATGTATCAATAGTTGTGTTTATGTGATTAAATAAATTGGGTAGATACCGTTATCTAATCAAAAATTTGATTGCATTTCTACACCTATGGTACGTATATTATGCTTTAGAAGTAGTTTATATTTTTTAAAGTAAAATAATGCAAATGTTAAATTCTATATTTGGTGATTTGTACAAATTGTATACATACAGGATTTAAGCAACTTACGAATGAGTCCAGCTCCTACATCTAGAGCTTCAATATCAACATCTACCAATAATAAAAGTGTATCTAGCAATGGATCTCATCATCCACTTGTATCTCATGCGATCAGTCGTATGCAAGAGACAAATTTGACACAGGTGCCCACAGATACAGAGCAATCTGTATCTAAAATCAGCACCATGTTTCCTACTGTTTCGGAAACACACATTCGGTTACTCATGAAAAAGTGAGTGAGGTCATATTTAATATTGTTATTATCACCTCAACACAAATTATAGTTTTATTTTGCTTTGCTTTCATTTCTAAATTCACTAACAACGCAATGTATTTAAATATAAATTTTTGAAGATATTAATTATCTACAATCTAGTTTGGCTATGGATTAATCCAAAAAATATTATTTCAATAATTTAAAATTTCTTTACTTTCATTAGGAAAGATAAATTGTCAATATAAACCATATAAAATTGTTATTTTCATAAAAAATTACTTACTTGCAAATAAATAAAATTTAAAAAACAAAAAATATTGCTAAATAGAAAAATCAGAATTACAATGAAATAATATTTCTATGTTAATAAAAATAAAATTAAAACATAAATGAGCACAGGGGTGCCCGTGTATGGGAATAATTTTTAATCAGATACATTTAAATCTTCAGGAATAATTACTTGTCCCATTGTTAATTTAAATTTTATGCACAGGGCATGCTTGGAACCCTCGACTCTGAATGTGCAAAATACTTTAGAGTTTCTTTATATAATTTTAGAATAAAATAAACTAATTATGTAATATTGATGTGCTAATATCTTCAAAAAAAATTATTTAATAGATGTTAATTAATTAGCTTTATTCAATTTCTATTACTAACAAAAAAGACTAAAAATAACATTTGTAGGTATTATAACCGAGAAGCGGTGGTGATAAGCGCATTACAGGTTGAAAAATATCCAATAACAACCCCTGGACCTTTTACAACACCACCGCCCAGTCGTAATTTCCCATCATCTGCAACTACACATGTACCATTACATATGACACCGCCTCCAGGTGTGAGGAACGCTACTGCCTCGCGAACGGGAAGTCCCGTCGCCCGGCATGGCAGTGTTGTTGGATCCCCGCTCATTGGGGATTTTAGAAACTCGCCTAAACCTCATTCTTCGCCTAAAATGAAATTGAGGTCCTTTATTTATGTTTCAGATATGCTACAATCTTAGATATTCGTATTGTATTCGTCTCGTAGCATGAAACGTTTATTATAATTTTTATTTATTTGATAATATAAACTTTATTTATTTTCTGTTATCTATAATGATAACATATTGATTTATTTTTGTATTTTATCTTTTTTTTATATAATAAAAAGTTATTTATTGTTTCAGAGTATTTTTTATGTAGTTATTACATATGATTGTTATTTTATATTATTTATTTGTGAAATTGTGATATAAATAGATTTAGAAAAATAGAAACATGAAGTAATGTTTAATCAAAGTTAATATCCATGGTTAAATAATTACATACTAATTTAACATCTTTAAAAAACTTAAATATTTACTTCGTTACTAATTTTTATCGATTCTTGTAAAATTATGCATAAATTGAATGTTTTATAAACCATAGATATTAACTTTTAAAATACCATATTATAGCATGGAACTAGATTATACGCATGCTTGTGTTTATAATAATAATATAGAATAAAAGTTGACTTACCTTATAACCCCATGACTAATTACCTATCACTAATAGCAAGGTTGCGTGTTGCTTCAATTCCAACCCTTTTGTATTGTATTTATAAAAAAAAATTCGACAATTTACTAAAATATTGTATTTTTAGGTATATGAAGAGTATATTCCCACAAGTTGAGGAAACAGTTCTACTTGAAGTGCTCGAAAAGCATGACAATAATGTACAGAAAACATCAGAAGCTCTTAAAAAGCTGGGATTCGAGAAACGTGATATAAAAGTTACCAAATCAAAAAGCTCGAAATCAGATCAATCCAAAGCAACACCGTCTAAAGCAGCTGCACCACCAAAAGTACTTACCACTGAAGAGAAAAATGAAAGTAAGTCAATTAAATACAAATTAAATATGTGTTTCATAAATAATGAATCATTAATTTTAGCAACACTAATTACATTGATTTTTAATTTGAATATAACTATGTATATATTATCACTAATTCGAAATCAATATTTTTATAGTTAAAACTGCGCTTCACGACAAATACAAGGATATTCCTGAACGCGTTATCATAATGGCTTTAGAAAGTGTCGAATTCAATAAATCGCGTGCTGTTCAAATTTTGGACATCATGGTTAAAGAAGAATCCAGTTCAAAAAGTAGCTCGGATTCCACTCCGAAAAAGGAAGAAAAGTAAGTTTATTTAATTTTTTTTTTTTTTTGCTAATATTGAAGTTCTGAGAGTTTTGCATGTTGCACTGTAATATTGGATTGACTTCTATTTTGAAATGGATACTGTGTGAAATATGTTAGGATATATTTTATTATTAATAGTTATTCCATTATTTATATGATTTATTTTATTTTATATAAAACACAAATATTGAAATATGAATCTTCAGTTATTAAAGTATTTAATTTCATAATTCTTGCTATATATTTATTAAACATCCGGAAAATCATTTTTAATTATTTATAAATATTAATAACATTTGATATGAAATAATATGTAAATAAATTAGAAATTATACACGTAAGTATTTGCTTAGTGAAATTTCAAAAATATTTAAGAGGTAATTTAAAACTTACAAAAATACAAATATGATTATCTAAACATCGTATATTTATTAGACGATGGAAAACTCAAATTATAGCTGATGAAGTTAAAATAAAAAAGGTCAAATTTTTGTACATGTTGACGCTAAAATAAAAAGGTCACATTCTTCTACCTGTTAGCATTTAAATAAACAAAACAAAATTTGCTACCTGCGGGCGCTGAAATAAAAAAGGTCAAATTCTTTTACCTGGTGGCGCTTAAATAATTAGGTCAAATTCTATTACCTGGTGGCGCTAAAATAAAAAGGTCAAATTTTTCTACCTGTTTTCATACACAAAACAAAGTCTTATACCTGCGGGCGCTCATACAAAAAAGGTCAAATTCTTTTTACCAGCTGGCATCAAAATAAATATTCTACCTGCTGGCGCTTAAATAAATAGGTCAAATTCTAGAATCTACTGGCGCTAAAATAAATAGGTCAAATTTTTCTATCGGCTAAAAAAATGAAAAAAAAAAATTTTTTTTTGACCTGTTGACGCTAAAAAAATTCTTTTGCCTGTTGATAGAAAGATAAACAAAACAAATTTTATTTCGATTCTTCGTATAAGTGCGATAAAATAGTAAGATCAAATTATACAGCATTAAAACGCAAAATATAGTTTTAATTTCCCTCCTAATAAGCATGATATAAACTTAAAGTTTTCACACAGTATCATTTTTAATCTTGTTCAATTTCACTAGATTTGAAGTAGTATTTCTGAATAGTAATTTTCTAGCTTTGGATATTGGATATAAAGGTATTCCTTGAACTATTCAGTAAGTATTAATTATAGTTTCTACGGTAAATAGTTCCATATTTTAAATTTTGAATTAGTTTCAGGTTACTAGGTTTTCTTCACGGAGTTAATTTGTCGTTACTTGCAGCACTGATAAATTTTTAAACTGCTACAAATTTGCATGAGTTTTATATTATTAAATAGCTTTAAACTTAGAAATATTATTTATTAAAAGAATTTTTTTGTCATAGACTTAATCATTACTATTTTTTGTTATAATTTAAAATATTTCATTTATATATTTTGTTATGTACTGATTTAATAACGAAATAATAGATTTCTTCATGTATATACTAGCGGAATTAGCAACAAATATTAATTACAATACCAATAGATAGTCCAGAAATTTAACATTTAAATCCAGTTTAGTAATTTAGTATTAGCTATCATAGAATAAAAAAGTTAAAACTAGATAAAATAAAAAAATTAAACGTGTCTAATGAAATATCTATATCGTAGATATATGTAAATGTTAGATAAAAAAAATAGGCATGTATCAAAATTCAATTTACCTGTCATTTAACGAAAATTTACTGAACCGGGTTTATTGCAAAATTAAATTTTGGTTCTAGTATAATTGAGGAAACGAGCACGAGCAACATTTTGAAAAAATCGAAATCATCTCTTATAACCCCGTCGCCTAGTATTCACACTTTACAATGTGATAAATTGGACAGCAAAGTTCGTAGAACAAAAGAGAAAAAGAATTCTATTAGGTACATTTTTTTTTATTTGATTTCATTTTTCATTCAATAAAAAAATATCATCGCGGGTATTTTAACTATTATAATATTACAGGGAACCTTTGCAAGAAAATAATGCTCCTTCGGAAAATGGTTATAGATCGTCATATTTGATCAAATCAACTGGACCCAATTCAACTTTAGTTAAAGGATCAAATAACGGGATGTTGTTGTAAGATGATCCTTTATTTCGTATTATCATATTTCATCCAATTTAATCATTCATAATTATTTTTATTTATTAGTTTTAGCAAATGGTTACAATCAACTCACTAGGAGTTTAAGAAAAATTTGATTATTGCATATTTTAATACATAATTATTCATTTAATTATATTATTTATTCATTTATCATAAAAGTAGAATTGCATAATTTAGTATTAATAAAAATTATTAATATTAAATAAAAGGGAGGATTACGTTTCGTGGGACGGACCAGATCCAACCTTACGTGAAGGCAGTAAACCGGGTTTAGCAAAAGGGCCAAATCGGTCGTTACTGCTGCAACGGTCATACCAACCTTGCGGTCCTAATACTGAAAATAGAAAAGGGCCAGCTCTTGGACTTGCTAAGGGAAGTATATATTCACAAATGAAAAATTTGGTGGTGGGTGAATCTCGCGGAAAATAGCAGTTTTGCGATTTGCTATTACTAGTTGCATGTAGACGACAGTCACATTAATATATTTTTGAGTTAAGGCCATAATAAGAGCGAATTTCTTTGTTTTAGTAAAAAAATTAAGTTTTTAAAAAAATGTTATTATTGTTATTCATTAAACAAATTCTTGCCTTGTTACTATTTCAATTCATACCAAAACAGTATTTGTTATGTTAAAATCTTTAATATTTTAAAGTACAAAAATCTCATTTTTTATCTTTATAGGAATAATTTGTTTGTTTTATTAATTAATTCGCTCTTTATATATTTCTTATATTAATCAAATATTTATTTACTTATTGTTAAATCATTTTCTTGTTAGCGTAATTATTTTGTTGTTTAAATTTTATGCATGTTTATTATTTTCTCTAGTTATATCTTGCCGTAATTATTACTTAAAGTAATTATTAATGTGTTCATTTTAATTGTAGTTTTACTAGTATTTCAATCTCAATTATATACTCAGTATTACATTTTTTTCTAGCGCTTATATTTCTGGTATTAGATAAATTGTAAAAAAATAGTATGGTATAAAATTGCTTTTAATAGGTATATGGGAAAATGATAAGGGATATTATTCCGATTTTTGGCTTTATGCAGAAGAAATTTGTAACTGTTCACTGTATATCGGCAACCGATAATTATTTTCATACATAATTTTAAGATTAAGAATGGCTGTCCGCAAATTTTAGCAAATATAGGTAATATAGTTGAACAGAATACAAATTTCTTAGAAATAATTTTGTAACATAAATTGTACAGATATGAAAGGTGCAGGCTGTGGTTTAGCGATTTTTATGCCGCCCATTTTAAAACTATTTAATTCTAAACCAAAATTACCTATTATGAGATATCTATAAATGAATGTATATCTATTTTTATCCCTCATTCCCTCATACGCCAAATATGACAATTCAATTTAAGAATCCTCATTGTTATTATAAAAACATTTCATATTTTAAATTAAGATTGCCAGAATAAACTTTCGAATAAAGAAATTACTAATTTTAAGTTATTATTTTCATAAAATTGAGGATTATTGTATTCCGTTTAATCAGTGTCCTACCTGTTAGCATTAAGTGTTAAAAATAAGAAAATCTTATAAATGTTAGCATGTTCAATTCATCGTTAAAGCATAGTAGTAATATTTTTGATCAATTTAAAAACGTTTAAAACTAGAATAGCATTTAAATACATACCCTAGTACATATCTCGAAACAATAAGATTTCATTTACCAATTGCCAAAATATAATAGATTTTAGATGAAAAACAAAACAAAAAAATACCTTGTCCTCCATTTTTTTCTATATCTGGTTCTTTATCTTATTTTTGTATGTAAAAAAAATCTATAAAAATTGTTCTAGTATTTGTTGTTAGTTGAATCTAACAAAAATATTTTTCAATGTTATTTTTGTATGCTGTTGTAGTATGTAGTAGTGATTTGCTGTAAATTCTTGATGAAAAAATTTTATTCTTGAAAAAATGTACACAATGTAATACAAATTAAGTGCAATAAATTTCTTTCGAAGAAGATTTAACATTCATTTTATTACCAAATATATTATTTGCAACAAACTTATTTCTATTTAAGTTATAATTATCAAATTTCTAATAGCATGTGTTAAAATAGCACAGACAACTTGATTAAATAACGTATTATTTATTTTTCGCCATATATTTAGTAAATTAGCAGTATATATTTTATTAAATTTAACAATTGAAAAACTGTATAAGTTATTTTATCAAGCTGCACAATTATTGTATCAATATATTTCACATTTTTGCGAAGAATAAATATTAAAACTGTTATAAAATTAACAAAACTTTTTATTATATTTGAACTTTTTAATTATATTAAATTACTTAATTATTACAATTCAACTTCAGATTCATTTAAAAGCATATTTGGTATTCCATTATTTATTGGAAATTTTCTACCAGTTTCTGGACAGATAAGTTCACCTTCTACTACTTCAACTTCTAATAAAACATGATGTGCTTTTTTTAGAAATTTATCGTCTTTATCCCATTCAATTGCTAATTCTTTAGGTAAGTCTTCGGCGTGGCCTAAAGTTTCTGCAGCTTTGTATAGTGCCGTCCAATCTATTTTGGGTATTATTTTAGTTATAAATTCTGGATTAAAATCAACTTCGTTGACTTTAACATCATTTGCCTGTAAGTTATTACACTTTATTATTTATATTTAATAATTATACAGTTAGTAAGTATAACTTACATTAATTCCTAATGGATAACCTACAGTTACACCTTTTAAACAGGTAGAAGTTAACATATTATGTGATAATAACTTCATTTTAAAATTTAATTATTCTAATTTATTGAAATTATATCATAAATCTTTAAATCAAGTCTCTAAAGTGTATATTAATAAAAAATATTTTTAGAAATCTATTGAACTGTCATGAGCACGTTTTGTAAACAAATGTCAACCTCAATATATGGATTTTTTTTTTAAATTATAATGAAATGACAAATTAATTAAATAATTAAATGAATTACTTAAGTAATATATTTGATATGTTTAAATTTATTTTAATTTATGTAATTGATACAAGTCGAAAATATTAATAGTATAATCAGTATAATTAAAATATTTATTATGTAAGTTCTTTTATGAAACGAATATATTTTTCAAAACAAGAAGGAAAATATTAATGAAATGTTAATTATAGCATAATTTTTAAATAAATTTATATTTTAAAATCGCTTGTTTGATATTCACTGTATTTTTTTGGTTGTGGTCAGTAAATAGTACTATTTACAGTTATTTAGCATTTTCTAATAATATATTATATGATTAATCTAAAGTATTATAAATTAATATTGGTTAAATGAATTATGTTTTGCTTTTATAGATATTCTTTATTAATTTAAAAAACTATTAACAAATTTATAGTAGACATTTTTTCAAAAAATTGATAATATTTGAACGTATCCTTATGTATTGGGGTAACTTGGTTCCGTTTCCTTTTTCAGTACAAGCGTCAGTAAAACGAGCGTCGTCTAGTGATTTTCCCAAACTCCCAAAGTACGCCATTTCACTAGTTATATTTTTCATTATCACTGGTTTTGGTTACAAATTTATCAAAGGTTGGCGGGGTAAATGGAGAGTGACGATGAAACCGGCGTAGTTCGATTTGAAACTTTGGTTGATCCTAAGGAATACGAAGCAGCAACATCATCTCCTGGTGTAAATAAAGGAAAATACTACAAACAAACTTATAGGACAGCATGGGAGCAAATGCCTGATTTTAAAGGTCAAAATTATTAATTATAACATCTATGTTACAACCTATATTAATCGAAGGAATTGTTAATTTATTATGTTTTACGTTTATTTACCATTAAAATAAGATTATTATTGCAATTTAATAAGATATTAAGTCGATTGTATAAAATCGCGCCTTTTTATTATACAATTAATTTGTATTACAGGCTGGCTTCGTGGTGTACCTGGTGAGCCTACTAGAGCATATTGTCTATATTGTCAAAAAAGTTTACATGCTCATAGATTAAGTTTACTAAAACACACCTGTACGATTCGTCATCAAAAAGCTGCACAACATAATTTACTTCGACAGGTATATATTTACAATAATTTATATTTATTTAAACATACTAACAATACTTTCTCTTAAAACAGCAAAGAGGAGAAGATATACAAGTTGAAAACCACATGGAGTCTGTAAATATTGTAATTGCCGGCGGTAGCCAAGATGATGATAATGAAGAATTGCAACATGCAGTAGGATACGAAGTAGCTGTAGATGAATCTGATTTACAAGACCAAGAAGATATTGAAGAGGAAGAAACTGTGGAACTTGAAGAATTACCTGTTCATATACAAAAGGTACTTAAATTTTTATCATTATTTAAGGTTTATATTAAATTCTAATTATCTAAAAAAAAAAGGAAATTAATATTATTATTTTAAACTTTTTTTTTTGTATAAAAAATATACATTTTTCTATTTTACATTAGTAATTGCGCAGTTACTTCGTAACAAATCAATAATTATTTTGTTATGAAATGTGAAAAATTATAAGTTTTTTTACTATTTATTTAAAATTTAAACACGAATAACAATATAAATTTAATTATTTCAAAATTATAACTATTTAAAACAATCTTACATGATTATAATTAACATAATACATTATCTTAATTATAGAAAATTTACATTTAAAAATTATTATTTAAACATAAATAAACTTAAGAATACTTAAATAACCATATTTTAAAATAAATATTGAACATTTTATTGTAACTTCATAAGTAACAATATCATTTGATAACATTTCGACCTATGATCCTAAGTAACTTAAGATACATATATAAATTTGGAAATAGTGTTAATTTTTTAGTAATGAGCCATACTGCGGACCGTTTATCAGTTATAACATCTCATTTATCAACTTCTAATGTAATTTTTAATTATTTTTTAATTTAAATTTGTAATAAAGCTTTTTGCGTTGATTGCAGCAAGTGCGTCAAGGTGGCCGTGTATCAATTATGACTTCAAAACCGGTGATTTCTACTCATGTCTTGGATACTTCGAAAGGTCAAGCTGTTTCAGGGCTTCAGGTATATTATATAATTAATTTAAAGCCCCATGTATGCAATTTTGAATTATTTTTTTAAATATCTGTAGGTGAGCTTATATAAATTAATAGATGGAAGATGGACTTATATCAATGAAGGATTAACAAACCCAGATGGTCGATTCAGTAATTTCATGTCCCGTGATGATTTTAGTGCGGGAAGATACAAATTACATTTTGATGTAGACCGGTATTTCGAACTGAGAAAACAAGATAGCATGTACCCGTTTATAGAAGTAAATATACTAATTTATTTATATTATCACATGTGTCATGACTTGAAATTTTTAGATTGTATTTGATTGTCGAGCACCAACTGATCACTATCACATCCCTTTATTGTTGGGTCCATATGGATACACAACTTACCGTGGTACATAGAATTTTAAAAGTGATGATAAATTTTTTATAAAGCTTTTTCAGCAGAAACTTGTTATAGTTCTAATTACTTTTGTATGTGTTGAATATTTAGTAAGTTTTTAAATAGTCTTTTTCTATTTTAGTTCCCAACATATTTAATATAGTTTTAAATGCGATTTACACCGTGAAAATTTTGTAAATTTATGTTATTTCATATTATCTTTAAAAGATTTAGATGGCTTAGCATAAATAATTTGTATTATTTGATTTGAAAATATCTATATATAAATCAAGCATGCTATTTTTATAATATAGATTTTTAAATTCAACTAATATTGTTACTTTCTTTAGTTTACACAGTGTTTAATATGAATTATGAAAATCTGTTAGTTATAAATTTATTACTTTAATAAAATGTAAATAATATCTATTTTATTATCAATGTTCATGATTTCATATTACATTCATTAATAAATAAAAAAACGTTAAAGTTGCGAATTTTCTACCTCTAACTGTAGATTGCAGAGTAAAACAAGTTTTGTTTTATAATGGATTATAGTAGGTTTTGATATATGATTTTTCATACTGAAAGTGCATAAATATTAATGTCATTCATAACTATAAAATCACCATAAATCATTCTTTCATTTTAACATTTCAAATTTAGTGTATTCTTCATTTTTTCTTTGCCATCTATGTAATCAAATGTAAACTAAAGACAGCAAAAGAAAATGGCGTACAGTGAAAATTACACATGTGTCCTCTATCCGGTAAGTGATAACAGTTTCAATGTTTTTATCAGAAATTTACATTTGATGTTATTATTTTTATTTTCGATATTTTTATTATGTATTTTTCATTTATTTTATGTAAATAATGTTTTAAACATTCATAAGACAAATATAAACAATGACGTAAACAATTTAATATCCTTCAATTCTGCCATTGCATTTTTAACAAAAATATTTCATAATCTGTTTGACAGTGCATTTTTTAAAACGTATAGATTACAAACTGATTAGTAGATACATCATTGTTATTATTTCACTGCATATTTGGCACATTATTAAAATTTTTGAAATAATTTTGTACATTTGCCAAGTACTAATAAAACTTATGTTAGTATTATTTTATCATTTTATTAAAGTTCGATAAATTAAATTTGTTTGATTTGATTTAAAGTAATAAAAAATTGTTAATTAAAATAATATGTTATTTTTTCAGGCAAGCTCTCTTTAAATGTGATTGAACTATAATTTCAAGTAAGTTTATATATGTGTGAAATAGTTTTATCTCGTAATATCCTAGTTTAGTAATTGCAAAAAGTATATAAATAAATAAAATCGCGAATAAAAGTATTAGTGCCGGGCTAACTTTAACTTCGCATGCTGCCATGCTAAATATATATTTTGGCTTAATTCCAAGTTCCTTTTTCTCCCTACTAGCCTCTTGTTCACTCTCAATTTTACTTGTGTTGGTTACTGACACTATATAATTAACACGAATCCTACAATCGTGCATGAACTAGCTATTTTCTGGATATCTGCCAGTCTCACTTGTAATAGTAGGAAAATGATTTTCTGTGTCGCATCGGTCAACACTTCCTATACAAATATTCATTTATTTCTAGATATTGTCATAATTTTTTTTCAAATGAACTAGGTTACATACCTTTTTTCTTAACCCATATTTGATTAGTGAGTCTGTTTATTTTTGTGATTTTCTTATGTTTTATCCATTGTTTCGATTGTCATTTGATTATTTATTTTTTTCATTATAGAAAATGGTGTGCGTAACAGAAGAAGAATCGGTGATATGTTGCGTGCATAATGATACAGCCAATGTTCTATCTGAAGAGGAACATGTGTGCGGGAGCTTAAAAAATTTAGTGAAGATCAGCGTACGTGCCAGTTATACTGTAGATGATTTGATTAAAGATATATGTAAAGTATTCGCTTTAGAAGAATTTAATTTCGAACTATTTATACAAAAACAAAAGGGTACCGATATTATCCGGGTAAGTCTTTTAACTTTATCATATATAAACATAAATATACATAGAAAATTGTTGTCATTTAAAAATTATAAATAATACAGTAACTTGAACCAATTTATGTCTTAATATAAATCTATCAGTTCATGAACCCTCTTGTTTATATTATACTTAAACGTATTGATGCTATTTTTAAATAATTTTAAAAAAAATATATCAAATCCGTTTTGAAAATAAAAAAAAAAAAGAAATAATATTACAAACTAAAATGTAAATACTTGCAAAAATGTTTATTTTAAACGTAATAATATTTTAATATTATAATTATTTCTTTAAATATATAATTATTATATCATGCATATATGTATATACATAATAATACATGTTTTTATTACATTTTATATTTATTTAAAAAAAAGTAAATATTTATTTTTATAAGTAAATATTCAATAACATTTCGCTCTATATATTAAATATTATGTACATGAGTTATAAAACTATGTATGATATAAGTATAAAACTAATGTAATATATTTTTTATTGAAAACAAAGATATTTTTTAAATATAGTAAATAAATTTTTATTTGTTAAATTTATCTTGTTAGAAAAACATTAATTTTTGTTATTGTTTACTTACTTATTTATTTTGCGCAACTTTTTATATAATTTAATTTTGAATGAAACCTATTGCTACTTAAAATAAAATAAATGAATTTATTTTAGGTACCATTAGCCGATTCAAAAGACAAACTGTTAAAAGATATTGGCGTAGTATTCGATAAAACTGCATATAATTACTTCGTAATACGCGAAGTAAATACAGATGAATGTAATGGTGTAAGCATAAATTGCGAAAATGTGCGATTTTTTTCCGACAATGGTGATTTATCATTGGGTGCATCAGCGAGCCCAACAACTTCCGAAGAACCTAATAACTTGGCTCAAAGATCGTCTGATGAACTGTTAATTTCTTCGGTATTATTATGCCAAGATTCAATACCGTATGTGGGCTTAGTGAATCAGGCTATGACATGTTATTTGAATAGTTTACTTCAGGCCTTGTATATGACCCCAGAGTTCAGAAATGCTCTTTATAATTGGGTGTTTGATGGTTGCGATCCAGCGAAATCCATCCCATATCAACTACAGAAGCTCTTCTTAAATTTGCAGGTATTTATTACTTATTTTTATTAGTATTAGAATTATTGATAATATAAATAAACTTATTTTAAAATATCGAAACCCAAGCAACAAAATATAAATATGAAATTCTTATTCCACTGTTTTAAAATTACTTTTGATGTAAGTATTCGAATATTTGAAGGTCAGTTTTATTTGCAAAATCTAATAATAAATATTAATAAATCATTTTTATCGGAATATGACTTAGAATTTAAGATACAATTATTTAAATTTATTATCTGTTAAAAATGTTCTATTATTTAATTTTTTTAACTCTCAGTGATAAGATGAAATGTATGAAATTTTAATTATTTTTGTAAAAATATATTAACTTCATCGAATTTATATTTATAAAAAACATTGATTTACATAATAATTTATAATACATTATTGTGTAAAACTGTTTTATAAATAAATTTTACATTATGCTAAATATTTTTATTTCATTGTTAAGTAAGGATAAATATTCTGACGTTTTTGTCATGTAATAATAGTTGCTGATTTGTTTTCTTTTTTATTTCATTCAAGCGTTGTACGTAAATCTATTATATTTTTATAGTTCGCCTACTGAATTCCTCATATTTACTGTTATTTGGCAATTTTCCCATTTGTCCTTGAGGAACCTACATATCGAAGCAATAAAATATTAAATTTCAGACTACTGTCTATTAACGTATATTTCCATATTTTCACAACTTTTCTTTATCACTAAATAATTACAAAAGTGTCCCAAAAGGGTTGGGGTATTTCCGAAGCTTGGAAACCTCTCGAACATTTCAATCGCAATATTTAATCGTTGAAGATGGTCTGTTTTAATTCTTGCACAAGCTGAATTTTGTAAGGTTTAAGATGCAAATCCTTCCTTATAATTCTTTGTAAAGACGATTTTCGAACGTTTCATTCTTGACCTTTCTGGGACACCTTATAATAAGTTACTGCTGATAGATATTGAATTTAGTTTTATGTTTATAGCAATTATAAATATATATAAATTATTTTTTTTTATGTGTCATAGACATCAACAAAATCAGCAGTAGAAACCACCGAATTAACTCGCAGTTTTGGTTGGGACTTAAGTGAAGCATGGCAACAACACGATATTCAAGAATTATGTCGCGTGATGTTCGACGCATTGGAACAAAAATTCAAAGATACCGAACAAGCTGATTTAATTAATCGCTTGTATCAAGGAAAAATGATAGACTACGTTAAATGTTTAGAATGTGGAACAGAAAAATCACGTATAGACACATTTTTGGATATCCCGTTGCCTGTTAGACCATTTGGTAGCACAAGCGCATATGGCAGTATTGAAGAAGCGCTTCGCGCTTTTGTTCAACCGGAAACACTTGATGGAAATAATCAGTACTTTTGCGATAAATGCAATAAAAAATGTGATGCACATAAAGGACTGAAATTTTCTACAATACCATATTTATTAACCCTACATCTTAAACGATTTGATTTTGATTATTCTACTATGCATAGAATTAAATTAAACGACAAGTAAGTTTAAATCTGATCACTTTTTTTAGAATTTTATTTCAAAAATTATTTTAAACTTTCAGAGTAGTTTTCCCTGAAACATTAGATTTAAATTCCTTCATAACTTCAATGACATCTGAAGAAACTTCAGAAACAACAGTTGAAGAAGTAACTGGAATGAAATGCGATGATAGTAGTACAACAGATAGTGGTTCAGCATTAGATGACGAAGGTTGTCAAGCTACGGAAATGACCAGCTCAAATACGAGTGTACCTGCCGTAACAACAATAAATGTTAATAGTCAAATCAAGGAACATAATGGTGATGATTGTCAGGAAGATGATGAAGGCATTGATGTTAGTAGTGGCGCTACAAATGTACATGAAAATGAGAAAAATAGAAGGCACAACGAAAGTAAGGGACCATATGTTTATGAACTCTTTTCAATTATGATACATTCTGGAAGTGCATCTGGAGGTCACTATTATGCGTATATTAAAGATTTCAGTAAAGGCAAATGGTTTTGTTTCGATGATCAGAGTGTTAGCAGGGTAAATATTTCATACATTATTATTTAATTAAAAAATACATTATTATTTCTTTATTACTAGATAACATATGATGATATTCACAAGACCTATGGTGGTGGACCATCCCGAAGCTATTATTCAGGCGCATACAGTTCAAGCACAAACGCATACATGCTCATGTATAGACAAATCGACCCAGAAAGAAATGTACAAGCAATGACAGCAGACGAATTCCCACCGCACATTAAAAAATTACTCCAAAATTTACGTGACCGTGAAGAATGTTATCGTCTTATTAAAGAACGCGAGATGGTTATGAGTAAACTAAAAGTATATTTCAATCATCCAACTCAAAATCAAATGGTTGAAACAAAGTTATTTTTACATAACGATAGTACTTTGAAAGAAGCGACAGAAGAAGCATATAGAAAGGCCAAATTAGATGGTATTGTCCCAATAGAGCAGTGTAGATTAGTCAGCTATAACCGTACTCAAGACTCAATCGAATGCAGCTTTGAAGGCAGAGATGAAGAACCAATTTCAGACATAATGGCTAGCTTAAAATGCACAAGTAAACCAGATTGGATGTTGGAGATCCGAAATAAAGACGCCGAATTTATGGAATATAAACCAGGCGGTGTAAACATTAAAGTTTACATAATAAATATTGAAACAGAAGATGTTAATGGACCAATCGTTGTACGTGGTTATGAAACACAAACTGTTAAAGAATTTAAAAGTTTATTGGTTAAAACGCTTAATATGCCTGAAGAAAATATGAAAATTGCACTTAACGGAAGTGCAGGACCTAATTTATTGGAAAATGACGAAGATGAACTCATAAGTCACGCTTCTATTTATCATAATTATAAGGTTTACGTTTCAAATGCATTAGATGAAGATCCCGAAAAACCTTTTATTACTTGTAAATTTAATAAACTCATCAGCAAGTTTGAATATGTAATTTCTTTGGATGTTGTTCTACCTATTAACGATAAATGTAAGTATTAAATATTTTTTATTTAAACTTAAATGCATGTACTTTTAATGTTTTATTGAAAATAGGCTCTTATCGTAAATGGTTTTAATATATTATTATATTCCATATTGTAATAATTTTATTGATTAAATAGGCGTGCATGTTCCAGGGACATTAGAAGTACTTTCTATCCCTCCCTTAGACGTAAACCAAAATTGTTGTGAGAAAGCGGAAACTGGTTCAGGAGAACCAGGAAATCCATCGATAGGCATGAGCATGTCACCAAAATTACCTCGCGTTTCTCCTGTCCCATCTAACGTACAACAATCATTTATTCCACCACCACCACCTCCTGGCCATACTATACCTGATGCTGAAGATACTACAGTTCCCAGTGGTGGACACAGTGATCAAAGTAACAGCGAAGATAGTAGTTTAAGTGACAGCGACCGTACACTTGTTGGAGAAGCTCCAGATGAATGCCTTGCCCAGTTATCAAGTACCAGCAACTCACCGGCTGCTTCTGAACAACATCTTAGTTCTCCAGAAGATCCACAAAGTGTAAGTTTATATTTTTATTTATTATATTTAATAATAATAAGTTAGTTCAATATATATTTGAAAAAATAAAGAAACGGAATATTTACTGACGTTAAAAATGATATAACAAGTTACGGTATAGCTTAAATTAGCGTGCAGTACAGTTCACTTTAATTACTAGAGTTGGAGCATCCTGTACTTCCTTGTTAATTATTCAGAAAAAATTCAGAAACTCGGTATGGTAATAGGAAGAAATATTGTATTGTTAATGCTACATGTTTTCCTTAAAATTAAGGTTTGTCTTTTTATCACTTCAGAGTAATTTCCCCTTTAAAATATAAGTATATTGGTAAATGATCTTAAGAACATTAGGTCTCTTTTTCATATTTAATCAATGTAAAACTATCCGATGCAAGCTGTATCTATCATTTACTACGTTTATATTGGTAACTCAATCAGTTTATTATTTGAATTACTTAACAAATAAACAATAAGACTTGTAAATTTAGGTATAACTCAACATTTTATTGATAACTATATAAATAAAATATTTAAGTATACCTAGTGTTCTTGGATCGTATTAATTTTAAATTACATTTAATAAATTATTTTACAGGTATTTCTTGAAGATAATTGGGACGATGAAATCGAGCCTCCCACAAGACGAAATTTTAATTATTATTTCAAAGCCACAGAAATCCCAACAGAAACAACTGACCATCTTGGTAAAACTTTAAAAGTTTTAGTAGATAAACGAACAAATTTTTTCAAACTAAAGAAAGAATTAGAACCTTACGTCGGCGTTCCAATGGAATATTTTAAAGTCTACAAACAATATTCACCACAGGAAATCGAGTGTTCTCGATTAACAGAAACATTGAACTCGTCTCGCGACGGAGAAAAATTGGTGATAAAACTTGGCCGTGTTTTAAAGGATAATGAACTTGCTGGCAAAGTTTATCATTTAATACCGAATGGTCCGGAATGTTTACGATTTTTATGCGATTTTGTTATTGCTAAAGGCATGACAGTCGCACAAGCCAAAAAAGAAATTTTGGAAATCGTAAAGAAACAATATCAAATTGATATTCCGTTCAATAGATGTCGATTACGTAAGAAAAATTGGAAAAACCCCAGCACGGTCTATAGAGATGACCAAAAATTTGTAGATGATATAACTTTACATACAAATTGGGACATGTTTTTACAGGTAAATTTTAAATAAAGTCTTTTTAATACACATTCAATACATTAATCATTTTTAGGAATTACCTGAACCAGAAATTGTAACAAGTTCAGAACATATATTGTTATTTGTACGGCAATGGTGTCCGTCAACAATGGAATTAAAACCATTCCAAGAATTGGTAATGGAAACTCGTACTTTATCTGAACTGAAAGAAAAAATATCTACAATGTCAGATATTCCAATGGAAAACCTCGAAATAGCATTATTGAAAGGATCTTTTCCATTTGATGTATCCGTACTCTCAGTTCACACAGAATTGGACTGGAATTTTGCTGCAATCACACTTAATGATTGGCCTTTCAATATGTATGATGATGGAAATGGATTTTTATTCAGGTATATTTAATATTATATGTATTTGGAGTTGTATAATCCTAATTTTAAATAAATTACAGAGATAATCGTGAACAATTAAAACAACTCACAAATGAAGAGCGTAAAGAGATATGTAGTAAAGAAAAAACAAGACTTGGCCGAGTCTCAAAAGCTAATGTTTACTCACCGCGCAAAGAACGTGCACTTAAAATTTACTTGGATACGTCGCCCAAGAAAAGCGACTATCCAGAAGTGGACTGACGTGCCAGTGACACTACGACGGTGGCTACGGAAAGTTCATCAGCAGATGCGTCGGCATCTGTAGTTGATAGTCGTGCGCCGCCCCGGTTCAATTGTACCGTAAGTTAAGTGATAAACGCTAGAGAGATACGGACTGGCCTTGTTACCGACTGCTCTGCGCTATATGCATCTTTCCTGTCCCGTGGGCAGCGCTATTCTCAAAATAAAATATGTATAAACATATTTTTATTTTAGAAATTTGTTAGTTAAAAATTTTTGTAGAACTTTGTCTACACAAGTCTTTAACTATATTCTTTTTAATATGCTGTTTATAGTAATTGGAATAATCAAAAATTGCGATTTTTCGGTCCGTTGTACACGTCAGCCATAAAATAAAATTTTATAGAAAGCGAATTTATTATTGAAGCATGCGTACAGGCTGTACGTAGTACATGGACAGCATGCAAAGAATGAGAATTTCATATTTATTGTATTCATATGATGAATTAATAATTTAATAATATATTATGAAAACTGCTAAAGTTAAATTATACCAAATATTTTTAGGTTATATAATAAATTTCATTAACCATTATTTATATTTATCTGTATCTTTTTTTAAGTTTTTATTGTTGAATTATTTATTATATTCCAAATATAACCTAAAAATTTGTGGTGATATTTAATTTTCTGTAAATGTATTTTAACTTTTAAAATATATTTTAAAAACATTTTCACATTCATTGCAATCTGTCCAAAACAACCTGTATATATTCATAAAACAGTTGCATAATAATTTCCTTTTGTTTTTATGTTTTGTTCATTTGATTTCCGGTTATTTTGGTTTTTAATACAATTTTATAAAGTGTTTATACAGTTTGGTATTTTGCACCTTTTATGATTATTCATTTTTCAAAATTTTTAACTTTTCTGCAAGACCATCGCGGAAGGCCTACGTAGAATGTACAATCTTGCAAAGAAATCTTTATTATTTCTTCGTTTTTTATGATTGTGCTCAATGTCTACAGGTTTTTTTTGTAATGCTGGATTGCTTTCCAGTGTAACTATTGTATAGATATTTATTGTGACTGAATAATAAAACAATTTAACTACATTTTAATTGCCATTTTATTTATTTTTGGCAAACATTTTTGTTATAACTTAAATTTTAAAATCACATTTAATGTAAATATAAATTTCATTTCATTTTGATGAAAATACAATAAATTTTCTAAATATCTCAACAAGAAATGATCACCTGTTTTTTCATATTTTTTGTTATAAATATTCAGTATATACTTACAACTAAATTTGCACAATATTTTGACATTTTTAGTAACTTTATCAAGTGTAATCAAATATTTTTTTAATTTATAAAATATATTTAAAACAAAAATTAATTGATTACACTTTTAATATAATTTTTTCAGACATACAATGGCAAGAAAATAGTATAAAATAAATTAACTATATGAATATAAATCCTTAAATAATACTAAAACTTGCATATTTTTCACAACCGTTCTTCAATTAATTGTTATATAAAACACTTATAAAAAATCAGTTTTAGTTTAAAAATCATCACTTGACTAGGTCTTTGTTTTTTATTCAATTTAACAATTATGAATCAAACATAATCTGAAGGCATATTGCCAACAGTTTCACTTATAGCAGCCAGTCTAGAACTTGGTTGTTTCCTAAGTGCAATATCACCAGGTGATAATCCTCCATCCCAATTATTCCCGCCCGCAGTATTTAATCCCACAACTTCGTACGCCCTATCAGGCATTGTTGTTACTGATAAATCAGAATAATAAGCGCTACTTGGTGCTGAACTTGTTGGCGCATCCGGATCAGTATAAGCTGAATTTTGATATGCAGGACTATTAGAATCTCGATCAAGTTCTGCATACAATGCTTCCCCTACTGATGAATAATTTTCATCCATGTGTGTATAATGATTTTCCGCTGGTAATGTAGATGTTGTTAATGTTGAAGTTCTATCTAATGGTCTTCGAGCGGTTAACCAAGACCAAACTCCTGTTGTAGCTGATTCCCGGTTTGTTGGTTGATGGGGAATTGCTCTTGTTGCGTGAAAATGTTCAGGGGTTGGTGATTTATCAACGGATAAATCAGACGGGGGCGACATTGGGGGACGATTTCGTGGGGAGGTTGATTGGCGTTCTGTTCTTTGAGATGAATCTATAAATATAAATTTTTAATTTATTTTATTCAAAATAATAAATATTTTAAAAAAATCTAAGTTTAATAAAAGTTAAATGTAAATCTATCTTTTCAAATGTTTAATATCTATTACGTATATTGGGTCGAGCAGGTAAACTTATTAATTAAGTATCGTTTCAACTTGTCACAAGTTTGTTCAGCTCAGTAGTTATCGAAATGTAATCGAATTAAGTTGATATTTTGGCAGTGATAGTTTTTTAAATTAAAATTAAAATAGAATGTCATGAAAAGACAATAAACTATTCATCTGACATAAAGTGGTTAGTGTTCTTTCAAAATTTTTAGTGTTCATGAAATTACATCCATAGAATTCTTCCAAAATAAGAAATCATCGGAACAAGGTAGGAATTTAATTATTTTTATTTTTTTAAATCTAGTATGTAGGGTATTAAGTATTATAATTTTTTTACTTGCCTGAAGGCGATCCGTTTTTCATTCTGCTGAAAAATAGAAACAATTGTTATTTGTAATTCATCATTTAATTTATATGAGTATTAATTACCTTTTACAATGAAGCGCTGTTATCATTATCACTGCACCGATGGCAGCTGATATTATTGAAACTATTATTAATGTTAAAACCCAGCCTAATTCTCCAGGGGCTTCTGAAACAATATTATAAATAATTTCAGCATATTTTTATTTAATTTTAAAATTATGACAATTGCAATTTAGTTAATGTATTTTTCGTTAGAATATTTTAAAATATGAGATATGTGTTGGTTCCTAAAGCTTTCTAGAACCAGTTTTTAAATTTTTAGTTTGCCGTAATCTGTATCCCACACACAGGCATACATATGTAGATTTTCAAAGTTCTTGATAATGAAAATGATTAAATTTTTTTATACATATATGTTAGATCTTTTGAAATCTTTCGTTAAGAGGTGATAGGAATTTTATAATTCTTAAACTGATTGTTTATTAGAAATATGTAATGCATTTATCTGTATAACAATTGCACGGGTTTGAAATGTTCACATAAGAGAAACCAGAGGCGACTAGATGCACTATAATAAAATAAATCCGCCGATTGATAAAAACTTCTTCGGCTTGTAGCAAGATATGATCTGGGCTGCGTGTGTAGCTATTGTTTTTATTTTAACGGCGTCTGATTCTTTTGGAGTTACGGACTGTTGCGGGCATTTGTGTCGGTATGCGGGTAGCAGGGTGAGTTGTTGATGGACGAAGCTTGCTCTTATGACTGGACAGCACAATGGATTTTATTATCTATCTTTGTCTTATTTCGTATCGGTTTTTATTCGAATGTTCTTGCGATATATAAATATAGTTAAACATAACTTTTGTATTGTATTGTCTTTAAAATTCTTTTAGTTAAATGCGGGATGAAAAATTTCAAAGTAGGTATTTAAAAACAAAAGGCTTGTTGAATTTACGTCTTAGTTTCTTTGACTTTTTTGTTGACTTCATTTTGAAGAAACTATTTTCTGTGATTTAAATGTTACAATCGCAAATTTAATGGTTACCATTCTATTCCATTGGATATACTTATATAACAAGACAGCAAATAGTTTTCAATTCTATCCTTTTAGTTATTATTAAGCAAAATATTTTAATTAGGTTAATTCTTTAACAACAATTAATAAAATAATAGATAAAACAAATACAAATTGAAACAAATTTATATATTAGTAGATATAATAAAATAAAATAACTTTAAAATAAACTTAAAAGCTATTGATAAATATCTTGAAGCAATAAGTTGTTTCTTTACGTAATTTGATACATTTTTCGGATAAGCGGTAAACTAAAGAAAGGGATAACGTGTTCCTCTAATGTAACACTTTAAAAAGGAAGTTGTTCATGAAAATAGAGACATTAACTGCCACAGTAATTAACAAAACTAAGCGGCATCAAATAATGGAATGGGCAAACAGACAGGTGTCACAAGTTAGGTTTTTCATTATTACATTCTCATGTTAAATAAATTTTATTTTATTTACGAAATATTTATAGTCTTGGTATTTGTTTCAATATCTTACATTCTTACTGAAATTTCAATAAGAGAAAATGTTTGACCGTAGAAATTCGTTGATATATTATGCAGATAAGATTCTATAAATATTTTCTAACATTTCGGGTTACCATTTATATTTTTATATGTTCTATAACATTCTTTATATTATTTACTTGAAAGATTTGTTCATTTCTTAAAATAAAATAAATATTATTATATTTTTTATTTGTTTTTATATTTTTCGTTAAAAATCATTTTAACCGATAAAAATTGTTTATATTTTATACTAAATTAGAAGAAATAATTGCAAACAATATTTCACTTTAGCAAATACATATTTATAGTACAAAAATATCCTTATGGTAGCCATATTTGATTATTTTATAATCGCAAAATATTAAAAATAAACAATGAATATTTGTATTTTCTTGTATCTTAAAACAAGATTCAAAATAAAACTTGATAAATAGAATCAATTTAAAAGTTTGAAATTATTTTCTTACAAAATTTCATTAATAAAACATATACTTGAATATACAGAAATATGTAATTATATTTTTTAAATTTTATTTGAAACGTGATTAAAATTTATATAATTTAGTACAAAGCATATATTTGACTTTCAAATGAGTGATAAACAGAAAAAATGGCAGGTTACGTAGTGACTTAATGCGATTTTTTGTCATTACCATGTCACCAGACTTACAATTACAATAAACCGGAAACGAAGCCACTATTTAAAAAAGAATTATAAAAAAAAAGTCAACTGTTGTCTCCCATAGAACATTACATGTTGTATCTATCTGAAGTATTTAGATATGCGTACGGTTTTATAGAATAATGTTATATCTAATAGGTGCTTATTGTTGTAAAAGACATTCTATTCTTACTCTTTTTTGAATTATTCCCACATTCGAAAAAATTATTTTAATTACGACACCTTCAAATTTTTTTATACAATCATTTTAATGTGGAACAAATTTTAATATTCTCAGGTTATTTTAAGTTAGTTTAAATAATTTATATTTAAGGAGGGGACCCCACCCTGACAGCTCTAAAAAAACAGTGATATTCAGGAATTTTTTTAAATGTTAAATAACAATCGGATCATTTGAGGTTTCTTACTGTATTGTTGCACGTATTTTGATTATATTTAAAAAAGCTTTTGGTCTAAAAATATTAATATTTGTAGTCGTGGTAGCCTTCGGCGTCAGGCACCTTCATGGGTGCCAGTCGCGATCAGTCCTTAAACAAGGTAAAACAAAATCGTTTAGATTTTCTTAAACTATGTTAGATTAGCTATCGTAAAAAATTAAAATATCAAAAAAATCCTATACTTTACGATAGAAAAAAACAGTTCTACACATTGCCGATAAAGATTAAAGTGATTTCGTTGAATGGTTCCCGAGAAAAAGTTAGAAAAATATGGTTTTCGAGAAAAATGCGTTTAAAGTTTTTGGTACTATAGTTAACATATTGTACGGCCTCCACAATTTTTCTTGTATCGTTGCAATGACTTCGAATATCAATGAATCCTTTTAGAGGGTATTCTAGAAGGAATAGATTTATGCAAAAAATATCGATTTTTTGAAACCTTCAGAGTGAGGTCCCCCTCAAATAAATCTTACAATAGTTTAGATAAAATATTGATGAAATTTGATTTAAATCAATATAAAAATATTCTGTGGTGATTAGTTCTGAATTTATCATAAATTAAAAATAATTTATTTAGAGATAACATCTCTTAAATTCTAATTTTTATTTGAAATATTAACAATTTTGTTGAATTAAGTATTTATAGTATTATTTTTTGCCTTATATATGTAAGTATTGGACAAGTATTAGAATCAATAGATATTAATTTATAAATACATATGTTAAAAAATAATTGCAAGTGCTTCAAATAAGTATATACATATGTAGTTTTTAAAAATATAGTGGTATCAGTTCGCAAATATTAGGAAAATAACAAAAAATCCTCGGAGCAATGTAATAACTTAACGCGTTCTTCTAAGTTTTCATAAACACCTAATATATAGAAATAACGCTTTCAAAAACAGACCTTAGTCTTAAATAATAAAATAAATAATTTATATTTGCATAACATATTTACCAGTTGCTTTATCAACATGTTGATAAGGTCTATGCCCTTGCCCTTGCCAAGCCCACGAACACAAATCACATGTTGTTAAACCATCTGGAGTTACACCCTCGTCAAGGAAAATTGGTCTTGGTGGAGGAGGTACAAACGCTCCGTTCCATAATCCACCTTCGCTTCCATCTAAACGCATCGCAGGTGATGCAAATTCATCTTCCACGTCTTCTGATGACCACCATAAGTAGTCTGTGGAGGCATCTGTGGTGGGTTCATCAGATGTTGGATTTGCTCGAGGATATGTGCGATTTTCGCGTAATAGAAGCGATGCTGTTGCTGCAGATGCCATCGTCACCTGCAATGCAATAAAAAAAATAATCACTTGTTTTTATTTGTTTATGTTTGAATTTTAAACTTTGCCAATTTAAATTTAAATTGAAATCTTAATAAGATACAATTTAATGCGAAAATTATTAGTTATATCTTTCGCAACGACTTTAAATATAAGCAACAAAATCAATGAAAATTATTTGTTTAATAAAATAAAATTGTCTTTTTAAATCTAATCAAACAAATGAAACTCTAATTATTAGTTTATGAAATTAAATTTATTAAAAGTTAAGAGATTTCAATACTGGGTGAAGAAACAATATTATAATTAAAATATTATTTCAGAAATTATTTTATAATTTGTAAGAAATATGTATATAATTATATTTAAAAAAAAATTAAATAAATGAATAGTTTATTTAAATGAATTTATCTTATTCCGTTTTATGATAAACTCGTTTAAACTTCAGAGATTTCAATGATTAGTCAAGAAACATTTATTTAAAAAAAAATATATTAGCTTAGAACTTATTTTAAAATTAACAAAACATATAAAAAAATTTAATATAATAATTAATTTTATTAATGTTTTTACCCAAATTTGTCATCAAAATATGATTTTTTTTTTCAAATAAACGATTTATAAACCTATATCATTACAATTAGAATTATTTAATTTTATTTCTGCGAGATTAAACAATCATTTTACGATCTCAAAAATATTTGATAACTTTTTATTTTACTTATAAGGGTGTATTATAATTATTTTATTTAGAAAAAAATCTGCTATTATTTTAAATACAATATTTTGAAACTTATCTTTTTAGATTACGTAATTTTATAATAATAAATTATAAATAACGATATTATTATAGCTAATTTCCCGTCAGACATCATTATATTTAAAAAAGAAAAAGCACCAATAACGAAATAAATAATGTTCCAATAGTTTTTATATAATTTGTTCCGTAAAATCATTTCCTATAGTTATAAATAATCCAAACACAAGACAAATGATCCTAGCTGCAAGGTATAACTGCACTTGGTAGAGAAAAAAAAAACTAAAATAAAATACCAAATATAAAAATATATACATTGCGGCAAACAAGCATCATTTCTTCGCATTTCCACGTCATCAGTATAATCCATCCGTACGGACGACTATGACTAGTAAATAATTACATTCTATAAATCACCAGGCGGCTTGTGATCAATCACCGCGCCGTTCTCGATTCAACAAAGATAGAACCAAACGCGTTTTGTGAAAGTGAAAAAGAGATGTAACAGATTTTTAATGCGCCATTTGGTATTAGGTAATGTTATTTAGAAATGAACTGAGAACGCTGTAATGACTTAATCAGACGTAACAACGACTCAGATTGGCGGTTTATTATGGCTTTTGGTTTAACATGTAATACCAACTTTAAAATAGATTGCGCTTTAAGTTTGTACTGTCTTGAGGTATTTTATTTTACCATCAGGGTTTATTCTCACGGCACGAATAAGTCAAACGTAAATGTAGTAGCCTTAGAAATATTATTTATATTCATTTGTTTTCCGTTTTTATGTATAATCTTACTTTTTTTTTTTTTTTGCAAAAACGGCCTATTTTTGACATATTATTTCTACACAGTTTGATACAGAATTTAATGAAACGTTTATTTTAAAAAAATGTTGAAAATCTGCAAAAAAATATCAGATGTATTATAACTTTAGTATTTTTGCAAAAACGGCATATATGAAACACTATAAAATAAAATTTAAAATATAGTTGAGTAAAGAATGTAATAAAATATTAATATTCAAAGTTTCAGCTTAATAGCTCTATTATTTTTTAAGTTTTTTGCAAAAAAATAAAATGTTGAAAATCTGCAAAATTATTAGGTATATTAACAATATATATTAGATCGTCTCTTTGAAATATTTTCTCAATTTTTTTTCTTTTATTGCAACAGATATTGAGAATATTTAACAAATCAATAAGTATTATAAAAGAAATCGGTTAAAATTGCTTTATAATTTTATAATTAACTTAATAAATAATATTTATATTCTTGTTTTATACATTTACCGATCGCATTTCAGTATATAATAATTTTGAAATCGTATTTCTGTAGAATAAATTACATTATAAATGTATAATTTAACAATTAGCATAATAAATTCTGTAGTTATATTTTTTATTACAAAGTTAAAGCAGAATTTTTTTAAGAATTGCAAAAATTCTAAATATTTATTCTTGCGTATCTGTTTTGACAAAATTATGATGTTTTTTCGTCCGTTGAGTCATATCGTGAGAAAAAATGCAAATATTTTAAAAACAAATGCTGACTTCTGGACACTATATGGAGAGCATTATTTTTAAGCATTTTCCTTTGCCTGTTCAGTATCTTTAGTTGTTACTAAATTTGCTCAATTATTTTTCCAGTTTGTTTATGACTTATTCAAATATTTTCTATTGTTTTTTTAGTGTTTCTTACTGCATTTAAGATTTTTTTTTCTAGACTTTTCAAGCATTTTCCTTTCAGTTCTTCTCAGCATTCTTTATTGCGTTTCCAGTCTTTTTAAACATTTTATATTGCTTTTTCTGTGTTTACTTTGCTTCTTCAATCTCTTCCAGTCCATTTCTTTCAACAGATTTACTAACATAGAATGTTTTAATTTCTCACATGACAGTAAAAAAAAGTTCTCAAAGAATAAAGTAAATGTCTGCAATAGTAATAACTATTTTTTGTGACTTTTTAAATGTGTGTTATTAGTAGTAAGTTAGTAGTTCTAATTTGCAGTGTACATGAATCGTCTTATTAGTTAGAAATGTTGCTTGGCAAAAGTAACTAACTGACTACTAACAACATTACACGACAACTCATGTTTGTGCATGTCGTTTCGTTTCGCATGGTTACTCGAAGTCAAAGTTAACACGTGCATCAGCATCACTTATACTTGTTGGTTTCCGGCACGGGTACTTCTACTTGTTGCTCGTATCTTGGCGTACATAAATATATTATCGATGCATGCTACACATTTGCACTGTTCCCTGTAGATTCATCATTATTCAAAGTAAAAGGTGTTGTTTAAGTTTAAAATGTATGCAGACATACACTCTGTTGCTATGTATAAATATTATCTTATTTCTGTAGGTGCTCTTTTCACATATTTTAGCACTCAGATAACGGTTTATCTTGTTTCTGCATTCTATGGGAATATTTTATGCTTTCCTTAAATGTGAAATAGGTAATTTTTAACTAGATATATATTTTCGCATTACGCGTTCTCTCATATAGGTATACATTAATAGATGGAATTTTGTTGTTGAACTGACTCAAGTATATATACAAATATTTTTATTGTATTTCAAGTCTCGTAAAACTTAATATATTTACTTTCGAAGTTAGCTTCAATATTTAAAGCAATCTGTTATAATAAATAGCTTCTTATTATTTGTGTTTGTAGTCATCATTAAGTTTAAATAAGTAATAACAATTTGAATTATATCAATGTGGCAAAGTGAGGGTACTTTGGTAATTAGCTTTAATAATTGAAAAAGGGTCCAATTGGTGGTACTTTCATAGTTATCTTTAAAATTTAAAGCTAAATATTATAATATTTTCCAATTTCATAAATATGTTTGCATTCGTAATTTTAAATCTTCTATGAATTTCTATTTGAATTACTACGAAACGATAAATTGGTAGTACTTTTGTAGTTAGCTTTAACATTTAAAGCTAAATGTTAAGTGAATGCCACTTTCATCTTTATTTTTATATCCATAATAAATAATAATAAGCATTACTTTCTAAATTTTTTACTTAAATTATTTCAAAACGACTAACTGGAAATACTTTTGTAATTATCATCAAAATTTGAAGTTAAATAATAAATTTTCATGTTTGTATCCGTAATTTTAGTTTAAAATTAATTATAATTAAAAGTAATTATTTGTATGAGTTCTACCAATCGACTGTTTAAATTAAGTTTATAATTTTACACCTATCTTATATTATTCCAGTTTGAAAAATAAATAAATTTAACCAAAAATTATAATAATATAAACTATATAAAACATTCAGGGGCGCGCCTGTATAGTGTGCAGTGTGTGCAAGGCACACAGGCGCCTTTTTAGAAAAGGCGCCACCGCCACAAACCGTTTGGTATTTTCCAAATAAATATTAATGAAATATTTAATTAAAAAATATGCCTTAAATTTCTAATGATAATTGCAAATTTGAGGAACAAACAAATATCAACCAAAGTGTCTTGCAGGTAAAATTTCTACATTTGTTTTTATTTGAAGCATAATAATTTGATACGATTTATTAAACAAAGTAAATTTTGTTAGTAAAATGCTACAGTCTGAATCTATGAATTCACAACTTGCTCTAAATGCTCTGGCAGACTTAAAAGAATTTTTAAATAATTATAAGGCAGATGAAACTTTCAGTGAAATTATAGAAAACTCAAAAGTAATTGCTGCAAAATTTGATAAAGAAACGGTTTAGTTACGAAAGCGAAGATAAAAAAGTTTCTGATGCAAAAATGTTGTTTAAAGTGAATTTTTTCTTTGCATTATAGATCAGACATTAGTTTCATTGCAGAACAGATTTACTTTATTAAAAGAACATGCAATTTCATTTCAATTTTTATACTTGTTTAGCTCGTCACAAAACAAAGACGATTTACTATTTTGTTGTAAGTAATTGCAAAAAAAATTACATTTGAAAATCATTATTATCTTGACGCAGACTATTTATGCGAGGAGATTTTACATTGTAAACCAATTATTGTACATTTTAAGAACAATGTGTATTAGATAATTCGATATATCTATTCAAATGACTTAATAATTTTACAATTGTTCTTCGAATTCTTTCATCCTTACCGGTGTCTGTAGCATCGGCGTAAAAATCATTTTCAAAACTGAAAATAATTAAAAACTATTTGCGCTCTACTAGATAGACTATCACGTCTTGCAATTTTGTCAATAGAATCAGACATGTTAGAGAAATTAAATATTAATGATATAATTAGACAANAAAAAAAATGTGTAACTTAAATTTTGCACACAGGCGCCAGGCACTGTTGGCACGCCCCTGAAAACATTAATTTAAAAGGATATTAGATTGAAGTATATATTTATTTATATAGAGTAGTTATTTATATATTAAATATTAATCCGTAAACTGATATGAAACCCTCGACAACTATCATATTAAAATCCATAAAAAAAATAATGTCTTACAATAAAACGCATTCCGATAAGTTGTTTTATAAAGCTGTAGGTACTAATAACGATCTTTCTACATGATCATACAAATAGTTATTCCTAGTATTTATATCTTTTTTAATACGTATACAGTAGAATAGAAATTCATTACTTAGAATTGCGAAAATAACTTAAGTTATCCCTGAGTGAGTGGTGCATTTGTGCAGACATAAAAAACCGGTGCATTCACACACATACCTTGCTTACACACATGAAAAGGCAATTCTCTAAAGTCGCTGTTTCGAAACCTATTATAGGTATATCTTCAGTATAGTCAGCCAGTTGAGCGGGTGCAGGGCTTCAGTATCTTGAACCGCATTGCCAAGACGTAGAGGGATACTCATAATACCGCCTCTTGCTCGTCACGGGACTAGAATTATTATTATACGATATGTTCTTTGAAAATTGGAATATTATACCATGTTTCTACTGTCATTAATTAGAATTTTAATTTAACATAACGGAACAAATAATAAAACGAAGTGTTTCTGGAAAATAATTAATTTTGACAATTTTTTTAAATACAATTATAATTATGAGATAATTTTCGGAATTTATAACTTTATAATTAGTTTAATTAATAAATTATTGTTTTCTTGGAAATACATAAAAAAAAAATATTATAGCTGGTTTATTGTGGATTTTATTTACAAATTTAGATTTATAAATATATATTTTTTAATTTATGATTTAGAATATAAACTTAAAATATCACCATATATTATATTTGAAATATAAATTAATAAATGTGATCAATCATTTCACAGTATTAAAAAAAAAAAATAATTAAGGTTCAATATAAGATATTTGAGGATAAACATAGAAGTTTAAATCGGTTAAAAATTTTAAAATTCAAATAAAGTTTTAATTTCTTGTTGCGCGATCCTGAATTTTGTGTAAATTTGTTGATAATAGTTTTAAGTATGTTATATTAAAAAATTGTCATTATTCTAGCTCTTGTCAAATCTATAGATAAATTTTGAGTTTTATTCAGTATATAACTCACGATAATTGTTTGTCAAAATAATATGATCCAATATAATAAGTTGATTGGACAAATTTTATATCTTTAAATTCACTATAAACCAACAAGGTAAATCGTTAATTTTAAATCTAAATTAAAATCAGATATTACGATAATATTGCGTAATAGCTATTTGT
This sequence comes from Pogonus chalceus, assembly GCA_002278615.1. Classification (NCBI taxonomy): domain Eukaryota; kingdom Metazoa; phylum Arthropoda; class Insecta; order Coleoptera; family Carabidae; genus Pogonus; species Pogonus chalceus. The sequence goes on from NEEE01001277.1 coordinate 61,770, forward strand.
GTATTAAGAGCGCAAAGTTGAACATTGTCGATTGAGAGGTTATTGCCGCCCGACTTCTCTCGAAATCGACAATGTCCATTTGCGCTCGAAACACACACAAGATTTTTTCTACAGTCGCCACAATGGAGTCATCCACTATAACAAAAAATAATAAATTTTACATAGCAGGACATTTTGTTAGGTTATGTAATGTACCGACAGAGCAATCATATGTCAGATTGACTTGTGAAGGTAATAAACGTGTAGGTAACGTTAGCGAGCGTTTTTTCTACTTTGTCGCTCTAGAGCGGCAAAGTAACATTTTGTGTTGACAAAACAGAGCGCAAATACCTACTTTGTATAGCGACTGTAGAAAAAATATATTTTAACGAACGCTTAGCCATTTCATGTAATGTCTATATACATTATCTATAGATGAAACGTATATATTAACAGTATTTTGTAGAATGCCTAGCTAATTCGTATAATACCTTGTTGAATTATTTATTTTTGTGGTTAAATATAATGAATGGTTAGGAAAATATTAATGATTTAAATGTGTTTATGAAAAATGGTTATAAAATAGATAATAATAGTAATGATCCAATTTTCCCAAACACCTAGTATATAATATAATTGTGCGGTAGGGTGGAGGGATAGGTATGGTTGACCTTGAGCTGCCAACGCGGGGAGACATCTTCATCGCTTGGACCAAACAACCGACCGACCGACCTCGGCGTTGCGCGTTCGCATGTACAACCGCGAGATGCTGATGGTACATACGCCCGCGCTATTATTTCTCGTCCTCTTTCTGTAACAAGTGGTACTGATGCAACGGCAGCTTTTGCTTTTGCTTTTTGAACGCGATTTATACTAGACCCCTCTAATTGGATAATCTGATTCATTTCCAGTTTACTGTGATCATTTCATTAGTGAAATTTATGAGAATGCAAAAGATTTTAATGCTACGTAAGACTACGAAATGTTTTCTGATCATCCTTTGTAAAAAATATATTTAACATTCATGTGTAATGGCTTTGTGCAAATTTAACTTTAATGTTTATTACACTTCACTTTATGCGGCCCTGCACTTTCTTAGTACTCATTTACTCAAATTAAATGATTAGGTTTTTATCGCGATGTATTTAAAATACTATTTGTATGTAATTTAAAAAAAAAAAACATTACTTTCAACTGCCCTATAAAAAAATACAATACATTTATACATATATAACATATTTATAATAATTAAAATCAAAATAATTTCATTATTTTAATTTTACATCTTTATTTCCATTGTATAAAAATAATTGTAAAATCAGTAAAAACAATTATCATTGTTTATATTTGTTTTAAGTTTTGTTTTCATTTGTTCTAACACACTTGATTAAATTTCGACAAACAAAATATCATTTGAATTATGATTTTCTTTTAATTTCCCATTTCGCCTATTATATTCATTTAAAATTTCATTTGTAAATTAAGTATTTTTATAAAATAACTAGAGTTCTTGATGAAGGCGATTTTACCTTTAACAAATATATAAAATTTAGTTTGTAGCTTATCATAATCTACAGTATAAAATTATTTAAGAGGTTAAAACAAGAATAATAGTAATTTATATCCAGTTAGAATAACAGAACTTTACAGAACAATTAATAGTTATAAAGAAAAATATCTACACAATAACGATTCCCAAGAATCTTCTTCTCGAAGGCATAACATATAAAAATATAAATTTTTATCATCTAAAATAAAGTATGTAAAACTGTTCAAGTTCCGACAAGTTATACCATAGAATTAACATACAGTTGATCGCGTTTTAATATAAGGTTTTCATGAAAACAACCATATATTTTTATTTAATAATATTCAATGTTTTAAACGGTACATGATGAGCTTCATAACATAATGATGGTGGAATTTAAAAAACAGATTTTTTTCGTCAAATTTATGGATATAATATTTTAATTTTCTTCGATATTTTTGGTAATTTTTGGAAATAAATCAATATTATGGATATTTGGTTTTTTATTTTTGAAATTACGTCGAAATTGAAATGTATAAAACAAGAAAAATATATGTTATTTTACATAATAGTTGTAATTTGCGTAATTACTGATGCCAAGGAAAAATGGCTGCTATAAGAACTTTTGTAGTATAGATTTCGAAATAGTATAAGTTATAAAAGTATAAATAATATTTTAAGTGCCAAACAGCAAAGCTCTTATTTACGATTGAGATATTTTAGCAAACAGATTTTTTTTCTTAAAATTTAATTCTTAAATAAACTATTAATACTCGTAGTATGACAAAGAAACAGCAAAATATTTTATAATTAAATCATGACAACTTTTTATATCTCAATAAATAAAACAAAACAAAATAGCTTTTGTTTTGTTTTTCCTAAGCGATCTATGATATGAGCAACCATGAATATAATATCTAAAAATCTATTCGCAAATTTGTCTATATTATCTGATTCCAAAATAATTTAATAATTGATAGTTTCCAGTTTTTTTTCGAATTAATTATTGCTAGAAGTGAAATAAAATTCTCGAAGCCAGGTTATAAACTATCGAATTAACGCAGTCGTAAAATAAAAATTAGCATATTAAACAAATTAAATACGAAATGTGATTCTTCTGTTTATCCGAATTTAAAAATTCTTAAAATGTACTTGTACTTTTGTAGAAATTTCATCGTTTACAATGATAAAGTATTTTAAATTTTTTATAGCTCTACGGCATTTTTGACTATTTTATTAGTATTTATTGGTGTGTTAAATTCTTAGAAAACACTAATGGTTAGTTATATCCAAAAGAAGTTGTTACGATCTTGTTTTTAAACTTGTATGTTGGTGCTACTGTTAGACTTCAACGGATGTGGATTGTAAATTTGTTCTAATAAAATAAAATAATAATATATTGTAGATAAATTTTATTTTTAATTGGGTTCAATAAGGTTCAAACTGAAAAACACTTTAAAATTTTTATTTCAAATAAATTAAACATTTTGATGTATCTATTAATATTTTTACCGAAACATAAAAACATTTATTTGTATATTTAAAAAATTATCATAGTTATAAATTTTTAAATTACTTTTTTTTAATTACATGCTTAATTACCAATTTGACACAATACTGTAAGTTGCTTTGGAGGTTAAGAATTTATTATTAAAATGTTTTATAACTTCACAGCTTTTATATATAAATATTGATGAGAAAAAAAGTGCTTTGTAACTGTGTAAAAACAAACACGTTAAAAATCATTTAAATTTAAAATAACAACTTTTTTACAAATTTTCTAATTAAAAAGTTAGAATAATAATTAACATTGCTATTTATATTTAAAAATCTATCATATAAAAATTTTATATCAAATAAAATATAATTATTTTTGTATGATTTATACCTCACGATGGCTGCAATCAACAGACTTTCATTGATTCAAAAATAATATCAGGATGACCGAGCTATGTTCGGGGTTATTTTTAGCTTTTATTTTAAGTGAACTAAACTTTTAGGCAATTCAATCTTGTCCTAAGATTTCTTTTCACACTAAATTACGAGAATGATATGGATTCTTCTGCCATAAGAGTACTTTAAATGTTTTTGGTTTCTTAATTTTGGAAAATGACACATACAGGCTTATCAAAGTATATTTTATACTGACTGTGAAGTTTATCAATGATATGAACATTAATTTTTTTCTATATATTTAAGTATTGCTCTTTTTTTAATATCTTTTTGCAGCTTTCGAGTCTTTTAACATAAAGATTATTGTATGAAATGATATTTTCTGAAAGTTCAATTTCTTTCTACTTAGCTATAATGTCACTGTCGCGCTGTATTAAAAAGTCCTTAAATAAGATTTTCCGGAAATGAGACCCTAACAGATCAATTTTTTGACTCATAATACCTCTAAACCATGATTTCCATCAAAATCGTTTTGCGTTTATATAATGTAATAGATAAATATCTGAAGAACATAGCGATTTCCGTGGAAAAATTAGAATTTCTTAATAACAACAAGTATTCACATTATATTGCATCCGATAAGATGACATAACCGTCAAAGTAACGTGATTCTAGCACGCGTGTTTCACGCATATCATGCGATTCAGTCAATTTCGTGCGTATACATAACGCATCATGCTGTACGTAAACGTATATACATATATACGACATAGTTTGTGAAGTTACATGTTCACCATTATTTATATTAGATATTTGTTATCTTCTTCTTGCAATTGTCCTCTTTTTCCTGCCTAGACGGCATTCCTCAGCACTGGATTTACACACTACTGAAATTACTTTTATACAAGTTAAGAATGAGTAATGATAGAAGACTGGATATTTTAAGTTAATGATGACTTTAGTTCTTTGCTTTATATACATTTATTTTTTTTTTTTTTAGCATATTTTATTTAAGATTTAAGGTAAATATTGCGGGCTCTTCGGTAAAGCATTTGTTATGAAATTCCCTACAATTTCATATATTATTTAATTGATCAAAAACTTGATTTGTTTATCAGAAATATTAGATTTTAAAATCAGCAATTTTTGATCGAATTTACAATAATGAAATTAGCATTTTTTTTTTGTTTTTTGTCACATTTTCAAGAACTAAGTAATGAAAAGCGTTTATTGATAATGCATTTGTAATAAAATTAGTCGACATTGCAAAACAAGTAAAATAATACATATTTGATTTTTGTAGATTTTGCACATTTTGAATTAATAATTAAAATGCGCTTTTTGGCAATGCCTTTTCTATAAAATCTACTATTATTTGATATAACAAGTATCCCAAAAGGGACGGAGTATTTCCGAAGTTTGGAAACCTCTCGAACATTTCAATCGCAAAATTTTATCGTAGAAGATGTTCTGTTGGTTTTTATTCTTGCAGAAGCTGAATTTTGTAAGGTTTAAGATGCAAATTATTTCTTATAATTCTTTGTAAAGACGATTTTCAAACATTTAATTGTTGTCCCTTTTAGGACACCCTGTACAATTTGTTCTACCAAAAAATTAACAATATAGACTAAAAATTAATATTATACATGAATTATATTTGCAGATTTTTTTTAAATTTTCTATTTAAATAAACTTTTCGACAATGCATTTGTGATATTTAAAAATTAGATTTAAAAATAATACAATATTAAATGCATCTAGTTTCATTGCTAAAAAAGCTTTGGTAAATAATATAATATATAAAATTGTTCTTACAGCAGGCATGTTTGCTTATAAACTTAAATATTTACAACATTAAAAGTTAATATAATTGCAATAAAAGAATTTTAGTTATTCTGTACCGATTGGCCATGATATTTCTTAATGTACATATTTACTTAATGATAAAGATTTATTTCTTTGTTATACAGGTTTAAAAAAAAAAGAATTCTTTTGTTCAGATAGTAAAAAACTTAATCTGTATTCACAGTAACTTGTAATTAAGGTCGGTATACTTAAAATGATCTTAAATTGACAGAATAACTACTAAGTTACTTCTTTGATGGCTATTATCATCATGATATTTGAATTTAAGATGCATCTCAAATTTATCAATTTATGTTACATATTTCAATTTTATAATTATATATAATAATATTACTTCAAAACGGAAATGGTATCTTAATAGCTGACAAATTTTTATAAAATAAAATAAATATTATTTTGTTTTTGTAAAAGTAAATGTAAAGAATTCCATTTAAAATAATAGTTTGGTTTTAGTTTAAAATACCAAGAATATTTTCTTTACGTACAATTATTCAAGATAAAAAAAATGTGTGCTTATGTACCGTTGAAGTCTCCAATAATTTGTGCGTATATTATACACACACATGCACATGCGGCAAGTACACGACATCTTTAAAGAAATGGAAGTCGTTGCATTTGCGTGCATGCTGCAAATATACCTAATGCCATTTAGGTAATGTGGGATAATTGTTATACATGCGGGGTATTTGATTTCTTTTATTTTTTCTTTTACGTTTTCAATTGAATTATTGTTGGTATTGTCGTTATTTAATGATGAGAATTGCTGTTATAACCTCACTTTATAAGATTATTATTATTATTGTTGCTTTGTAATTGTTCAAATTGTTGCGCCATACATTGTAGTATTATTAATTTTAATTGTGGATATTTATAAATAGAAATAATTATCTTTTATTAATTTTACCAAGTCTTTTCTTCAATTAATTGTATTTAAATTTAAAAAACAAATAAATCTAAGCATTTTTTTTGCAATTATTAATAAAGATTTCGAAATATAATTTAAATAACGAAAATTTTTGAAATTATAGAAACAAATTTAATATCTTAAAAATTTATTCCATTTATAAGGAATAGTAGATAATAAAGAAAAATCGGATATTTACTCAATAAGTTGTAATAAGTTATTGGAAATCAGTGTTTCTTAAACTTTTTGGTGATTAACACCTCTCGAAATTGAAAATATGTTCTCGCACCCCTTGAAAAATATGCTAATTTCTTTTTAAATATAGTTTATTTTCCTTC
>NEEE01001277.1:73076-84196 GCA_002278615.1 Pogonus chalceus
AAATTAATATAATTCTAATAAAGTTAATTATTTGTAGCAAGTTTTCTTTTAGCTTTAATTAATTTAAATACATTGTTTTGTTAATTTTATAATTAATTTTCTTTTTGTTTGTTTTCAGTTCCATCACCAAGACTGACTTCAACTCTTCATACCAAGTTTAACTTTTAGGTGAGTCAATTTCTGGCAAAATATAATTTATAATTAATAAATATAATTTTTTAAAGATTTGAGTACGATCGTTTCATAATAGTATATATTAACAAATACCATATTGTTAAGTAGACTTTCAATTCATGGTTAGACTTAAGTATGCAGTCAAATATATTTAAATACTTATCTGACATAATATTCTAATGTCCGTTGACAGATAGTACCGTTTGTTGATAGAATTTCGATTGCCAAATAAAAATATTTAAAATAATTGAAAAAATTCCATATACCTATGAATAGTTGTCGTTCTTCTAAGTTATCTATAAATCAACAAATAAAAAATGAATCAATTCTTGTAGTACACTTAAATGAACTCATTCTTACAGTGTCCAGATATGTATTTACATATAAGGATGCTTACAATAAAAGTAAAATACCATCAAGTAACTGAAAGAGACAGATGATAGAGAAAATAAAAGACATAATGTGGTCCAAGACAACAATGTGTAATCTATTAAAACCCACACTAAAAGTCAATAGCATTAACTAGTGTGGTAATATAGAACTGATGTACTTATGTGAAAATAAGGTACTTGAGAACGATGCAAGTCACTGTCCGTCCGTAGGTTCTTATTTTTTACTCTCTTTACAATTTTCTTCTCTTCTGTATTATACAGAGATGGATTATTATTACTCACGTTTTAACCTCTATTCATTACATCTTATCAACAGTGAAAAATTCAAATAATTCTATTTAATATATAATATTTAGAAGCTTTCATATTATTTTTTATAAATATGTATAAATTTCAATATAAATCAAAACGTTTAAATCTCTAGTTACACCAAGATCCGTCATTACTCGAAAAGAATAATACTTATTTTGATAAAACTAAGATTATAGCTCACTATAAACCTTTAATGATGTTCGAATAATATGTGAAGCTCTTGAAATCTATAAATTTGTTTTGTTTGAAACCTTATTTGTTGGAAAGTTGCATATTTAATAATTAATTTAAAAGATTTGTTATTTGTTAAATAATTTATTTAAGCATCTAGAAAATAAAGTGATAATTTAATCCCGGTTGAGGGATAAATGCACTTTACTCTCAAGATGTTTACATAACTTTTCTCACGACCATCGTTTACAATTTATGAAACCAATTTGAAATTTAATTTCATATAATTTTCAAATAGAATTTTAAAAAATTAGGTTATTGTTGTATTACTAAGGATACAGTTTGTTTATATTTCATAATTAAAAAAAAATAAGGCACTTTTTCAATATTGGCATATTTATACATATTTGCTTGGGCAAAAATAATTTCACCATTTTTCCAGAATTGTTTTTTGTGCTATCTTTTACCACCCTCTTCTGTTAGTTGCTCTTTTTTTTCCAATTTGCAATATTCATATTTTTAAAGTTCTCTTTCAAATTGGTAAACCATCTCTCTCTTTCTTGGACTTTCCTTTTTTTCTTTCCTATGCCTAGTATCGGCACATTTATCGTGAGATAAACAAATTATATTTTCTTGAGGGAATAAAATGGCACTTTACATATCAAAAACTAGGTATATAAAGTTGGTTTTATATTTGACTTAATAATAAGGCCAGAGAAATGATTAGTAATCTTATTTTTTGGTTTTACTTTAAGAATATTTAGTTTTTCGTTTGTTTATTAAATTTTTATTAATTTATACTTTATAATCGACAATTTTTAAAACAAAGTTAAAAATAAAAAATTTATATTTAAACTGAAAATATGTAGAAATGGTCGCTAAAAAATAATTAGCAAGGTAAAAACAATTTTAAGCTTTTTATCAAAATATTTTATGTACCAATTCGTTATCACTCTAAAAATAAATATATTTCTAACTCCCTGAATGCGGTTCTGATGAAACTTAGATAAGTATTTGTTCTTGTACATAGGTACACAGCCAACAATGTTCTATAATCATATATTCATTGTTATACAGCACATATGGCAAATCTTTATGCATATGTATAAGTGCAAGATTTGTATATACAATGTTAATAGTTAACGAGCACAGTTACTTTAAGAGTAATATAAGTGATTTTTATCTTTTCCGCATTACCCACGAGATGTTTTAAAATTTGAATAGCAGAAACTTCTTAAACATAATATGTGATTAGTTTGATTGAGATTTCATTACTGTGCAAGTCATCGTCAATGCGCGAGTGTTGAAATTCAAACAAAAAATATATGGAAGTGTGAACTGGTCAATAACTATAAATCAGATAAATGATGAACGGATTACCAGTATATAAAAATGTATTGTAATCCGATTTTTATTATTCTATTATAAAAGATTTATGGTGATTACTTTTTTCTTCTTGAAGCGTTCAAATATAATTGAAATTAAATGAAGCAACATTTTATTTATTCAATATTTATCCGCGAAACAATTAAGAGCTATTTTATTTTATTCAATAAATTGACATGCTTTTTTATCCAAAAAACAGTTCAATATGATTAGGATTTATTTTTATATTTACTTTAAAGTATGGTTAACTTACTAATATAAATATATTATAACTTTAACATAATGTTGCCTTATTTATATAGGGTGTTCCAAAAGGGTCAAGAATTAAACGTTCGAAAATTGTCTTTACAATGAATTATNGGAACATTTTGTATAATATAATTGACGACGCACCAGATCCGTCTTAAAACAATATAATAAAGACATTTCTATTTAAATTATTTCTGAGTCTCTTAAAAAAATACATCTAAATATTATTAACACTTTAAATTTCGAGAATAATATGGATTCTCTTGTGAAAATGGCAGGGCCGCGTAACTAGACAGGGGCACTTGCTCAGAGCCCAGATCGAAGGGAGGCCCAGAGAAGTCTCTCAAAAAAGAATAAATTTGTGTTTATTTATTAAGACTATTATCAAACTTTAAAAAATGAAAGAACAAGAGCTTCAGAACTATCGTATATGTATGATAAGTTATTTTTTATATTGAAGGGGGGGGGGCAATTTGAAAGCCTTTCCCAGGGCCCACAAAAGGCTAATTATGACCCTGGATAAGAGTACTTTAAATGTTGCTGGCTTCTTAATTTTGAAAAATGAATTATACACGCTTATCAAAGTATATTTTGTAGTCACAAAGAAATTTACCAATGGTATCAATGTTCATTTTTTCGATATATTTATTGAGTTGCACAATTATTGCTCTTTCATTTAACCCTTCATTCAGTTTTCGAACCATTTATCACAAAGATTATTGTTTAAATGGCAAATCAATTTCTTTCATTATATTTGAAAATAATTCTCCATTGCCTAGCTATAACGAGGCTTTAAATTAATTTTTCCGGTAATGAAACCCTAACATATTAATACCTCTAATCAGTGATTTACATCAAAATCGTTAGAGCCGTTTTTCAGAAACCAAGTTCAAATATATTTACAAGAATTGCTCGTTTAATATTTTAAGATAATATAAATTGAAGCTTTAATTAATGATATAAATATAAATTTATCGAATATAAATAGAGATTTAATAATGAGGCATTCTTAAATCAATTGATATTCAGTTAAAAAAATAAAAGTAAAAGTAAACCGAGATCAAAGCGATATGAAAATTTTTCTATTAGAAACGAAGTACATAAATAACTTCGATACACGTAAATATATGATTATTTTTCGAAAAAGTAAATAATGTGTTTAAATAAGATAGTATCGGTATAAAATTTCTCTCAATAAGATAGTGAGTTAGATAAATACGAAAGTAAAACCTTCTTATTTACGTTTGTGTTATAATTAACGCCAATACCATATTTCAATCCAATTTGAAAAATACAAACAACCAATCACCCTATCATTATATAATCTCAGTGAACCAATTATACTCCCAACACAAGTCAACTAAAGTCAAGTCAAGTCAAGGAAAGAATAAAGAAGAACCATGGCGAAACATCCACAATCCACAAACCAATAGGCTAGCTGTTAAATCTTCCACGGTCGATTTACGCAAGTAGTTGATACCTTCAAGATAACATCATCAACGATGGAAAAAAATAACCACAGGTTTTGCGTTTACCATCGCCGCCTCAATATACCTATACGGACCTAATGTCTTACCTTGTTTTCTCTTGCTTTACATTGCGCGCTATAGTTTACTTTCATGTTTTTACTTGTTCAACAGTTCTTTTGGGTACAATTCGCGCGCAAACGTGTGTTTTAGCGTCGTTAAGGATGTTTTGAAAAATGCTTAGGCGGCAGGGAAAATCACTTTTGCTATGGGGGTTAACTTGATACCATATTATCAAAACTCTTAACTTGTTAAAAGATTTGAGACTTTTTTCTTTGAATTTGGTTTGTCAAACAAATATATATGTATATGAATATTGTAAAAAAACTAATCAATAAGATTCTGGCAACAAAAATTTGGAAGTGTACCGTTTAATAAAGTCATGCAGAAACATGCAGGAACGAGCTGTTAATTTACCTCACTTACAATTTCTACTATAAAACAATAAAAACACAATTTTATTAAGAAAATGTAATAATTTAAATACAATACAGTACTAATAATTAACTAAAAACAAATAATTAGGCACCATATATAGTTTATTTATTTACTACATGATAATTATTGATATTAGTTCCGTATAGTTTCTTTGAAAACTTATTTTAATTATAACTAACATTCAAATAAATAATAAACTAAAGTCAAATTTTAAACAACAAACTTTCCTAACAAAAATTGTTTTTCAAATATTTAAAGAAAAATTTTGAGTTAATTTCTGTCGATATTTGTTTAAAACTTTTTGTATTCATAACTAATTTTCTTATTATATACAATAAACAAAATATTAATTTTAAAAAATAAACTTTTCCAACAACTAAAAAACTATAAATTTTAAATGATGCTATTCAAATATTCAAAGACAAATTTTGAGTTTATTTTCTTGCAGATCCTAATAAACAATAAACAAAATTTACATTTTCTTAAACACAATTTTTTTGTTACAAGGTAAATTAAGTATTTTAGAGATATTTCTATAATTGAAATTTATTTAAAAAACTGTTTCTCCAATTTTAGTTTTTAATTAATCTATTGGATTGAATTTGTTGACAGGATTTTAAATATATCAATAACTATATAACTGTTTTTTATAAATTTTTAATTCAAAATCTAACTTTCGTAAGTTAATTGATTACTCGTATCATTTTACTTTATTTATACTAATTTATTTTGGAAATTCGGATAAACATATTTTGTATTTAAAGTTATTTTAAAAAAATAATTTATTGAGGTTTAAAATATTTATTTCTTCATTACTAAAATAAATTTCAAATAAATAGTAAATAATAATTATAACTTATAAGACTGTGCATTTTTAAATGTTAAAAGCAATGAATAAATATGAAAGTAATCAGTAATATGTTTCTTAAAACGATATACCTTATTCATGTAGGTTATTAACCGATATTGGTACGATTGAAATTCGTTTCAATTGCCTTTAAATGACGTGTATAAGGACTTATAATTAAGATATATTGAAATGTAAGTGCCAATCATCAGATTTTCCATTCAAATAATAAAAAATAAACATCAGCAAGGAATATGTGATTATGAACGGTATTTATAATTTATTTTTCATTACTCGTTATAAATATATACGAAGTGATTATTAAAACCAGAACCAATTCTTGTTTGATAATTAACTATTGTTTCACAATAATATGGAATTAATTTTTATATGCTAATTGCGTATATTCATATATTTTTATTTATTGAATTTTACAATTTATTTTAATTGAATGAGATGATGATACTAGTAACTTATTTATATTTATCGTATATTTTCAATTAGCTTTTATTTCTTTTTGCTTCTATATTTATTTTTTATGTATTTGTTTTATTATTTTCAGTGGCTTAAAGTTAAACTTTTAACGATTACATCTTATAAATAAAAATTAACGTTTTTTCAATAGTTAAATTCTTAATTTACTAGGGTATTAGTAAACTTCAGCTTTAACTCGACTGATATAAAAATATTTCCAAGCTTTTNATTTTACTACACTAAGCAATGGATAATCTTTTATTTTTTGGATAATCCATCTTTCATCACAACTGATAAAGATTTTTCGGAAGCTTTTTATTGTCTTTTATTATGTGGTGCACTGAAGACCGGCTTCTATTAATATTTTTTTCATTTTCTATACTAACTATAATTTACTACTTTGAATCGAATAATAACTAAATTTCTTTTATCGATAGATTCTTCTCTCTGCTAACATACTTTTTAATTTACTATATGCTTAAAGTTTAATAAAAGCTTGCACCACTAGTAACTTGACCATCTTCTACAAAAAATTGAAACTGTGTAAGTTTTTACTTAATATAAGAAATACTTTTTTTATTTATTTTTTTCAAATAAGTTACTTAGAAATTGAAAACAAATGAATAAAAACAACTTTATTTAAGAAAGAAATTTAAGATCTTAATGAAAATACTTTTCAAAATAGATTTTTTCATATCGATTACTTAAATTATTATAAACTAAGATAGAATAATTACCAAGATACTTATTTAGTTTTGTTGTTGAGTATTAAAACAATTTAAACCAAAATTTAGTTCACTATCTCTTCGAAACAAATTCTAAATCGTACTTTAATATATCATTAACCCATTTTTCTTACATTTTGTAGATTTATAATCATACAAATTTCTTAGAAATATAAAAAAAAAAATATTTGTAGCAGGTGTTTTACCCTAGTTCTAACATATTTTTTTCTATTAGTAGCAACTACTTAATAGTGTATGAACATATCACAAAAATAATTTTGAAGAAATATATATTTAGTTTGACACCAACTCAAAATTTGTAATTTCTAAACCCTGTTAAACAACATAAGGTCTATATTCGTATACATGCATAATAATTAATATTTTATCTTCGTATTTTTTAATTAAAAAACGTTGTAACAAACTGATAAATAGATATATTACTGTATAAATACTGAGATAACAAAATTACAATGTAAATTTTAATAATGAAAACAGCTGAGTAAGCAAGCACCACTGAATGATTTAGTTTGTTGTTGTTTTTTTTTTATTATTTATTCATTTAAACTCTATTGTGTTTCCTTTTAGTTGATTTAAATTTCAAATATGTGCAGTAGTAATATACACTAGTAATTTTTAATGATCATGATCAAGATATGAACATACTTTTAATTGTCAATTCTCAGAAAACAGGAAACTTTTAATTGAGCTCAATTTGATTTTTAAACTTCGCATGTATTGTATTATTGAAGTATTTCTTGGTAAATATGAAGAATATCTTATTTTTGCTGCATTTTGCATTTTGTTATAATGAGTTAATTAAAAAATCATATATAGTTGTTTTAATTTTATTAAATATGGAATATATTTATATTTGTAGGGCATGAAATGACAATAAATTTATTTATTATTTATTTTTTAATTATTTCAATAAGATGAAATAAGATAATATTTTTTTATAAGTGTAAAATTTTGGAATTTATTTTCTTGTTATTAACTAACCATTAGAATAAAATAGTAAAAATAATTTTATATGCTTACAAGGGTATCTTAGTTTTTTGAGAAACAAAAAATATATTTATTATTTAATGCAGAAACATGTAAATTCTAAAGTATTTCGCTAATTAAGCTTAATTAAATCAAATCAATAAGTTAATAACATTTAAAAAAATTAAAGAAATTATTTGTTTGATAATTTTAAGAAAGAAAACTATTTTAGCTAAGTTATAAAAGGGAAAAGATTCATCTTAAAATACTAACAATTTTTATTTTGATGCCGTAAAATATTATAGATACTTTAATCTACAAATAATTAGAAAAGAAAAATGATTTAAAATTTAACATGATTTCATATTTCTAATGTTTCTTGAATTAAATTTTGAACTTCAAATTCCTATTTCAAACATTTTTGAATGAGAATGATATTTTTTTGGCTGCAAAACTAACCGATTACCAATTTACTTTGATATATTTTAAGAACCGCCATGAATTTCTTAGATGTAACACTTCGATTACTTGGAATTCAATTTTGAAACTAGATAATTAGTTTCAGTTACAATATTTTACAATAAAATAATTGAAAAAATTGCTGGAAATAAGAAATTAAAATTTACTAAAAGTAATTTGTAAAAAAAAGCTATAAAACTTGATATATGGATTTTTAATATCAATGAAACACAAATAAAATCTTTTCTTCACAACAAGTTGTGAACATTTTGTAAATTAATAGAAATATATTTTTATTACTACAGTTTTTTACTGATTTGAAACAATATTAAATACATTTTTACAGCATAATTACAGGAATATATAAAAACAGTATTCATTTGTTTAATAATAAAATAAACTTGTTTCTTACCTCAGCCATGACGATACTGCATGCAACAAAAATGTAAAAGACAAAAACATTCAATAATTCATTACAAAATTGTCACAATAACACTAAATTTTTATAGTTTATTTATCACTATACAATCCTTGAGACACAATAAAAGTCACAAAACAACTTTTAAATAAGAAAACTTCAATGTATTTACTTATAAAACATTTTTAACTCGGAGACTTCAACGATACGTCAGCCGACGAACCCGCTCTAGGTTATTACAGGTTATTTTACAGTAATGTTATGATTATGTACGTATGTTTTGTATATTGTATTTTTAATCGTATTCATAAAACGCATACACTTAATAATAAACTAATTATTTTTTAAATATATTTTTTTTATTTCGATTAGATTGAAATTATTCCATGATATACTTTGAAAAAGTCTGAGAGACTTTAATGATGGGTTAAGAAAATAACCGACACAATTTTTTTTAAATATGTTAAATTGTGTTTACGTTTTGTTGATTCACGTTTGTACACGTCCGCACTGGAGCGTTTACAGTGCAGTTCTGAGAGTTTTCAGATTCACAAGAAGTATTCCGTTGCCGCTCAACCTTAACTTCTTCTTAATGTCGGACAGCGCATGAGTGTAAAAGAACAACAACATACCTACAGCATCTTTATATTATTTGTATGCATGTGTGTGTGAATGTTTATTTATAGGTAATATATGTGTGGATTATTTAAAAGATGAAGTTAGGTGAAGTGATGTGTTGTTTGACCGCTCTGACGTCATTACATCTATGATGATTGTTGAATTAGCTATTATGCTTTGTTTATATATACAGAGCTTGTGTGTTTTCTTATTATGGGAATCTTTGTTAAATTTTGAAATGCGGAAAATCGGGAACTTATTTTTTTAAACTTGTAAATAATTCTGCAAAATTATAATTATTCATTATATTATTGTTGGTATGTTATTTGTGGTCTTGGTCACTTTTTCTGGCTGATAAGGAAATTAATTTAATTAAAAATAAATTTGACGCAGCTTCACAACCCATCAAATTTATATCAATTCAAATAAAGGAAAAATTATTTATTGCAAGTATTTCAATCTCTACAAATAGACTTTTTAGTTTCTTGATCAAAGTATTTTTTAACATTCTTCATAAAATATGAATAACAATCTATTTAAATTTATATAAATTTTTATATTCCGAGTAAAGAACGTCCACTAAATAATATTTGTTATTTTTGAAATATGAAAATGGTTATTTTTTAATTTATAGTTCAAAGTAATTAATTGTATCGTGCTGTTATTTTCTTAACGTTCTTTATAAAGTGTATATATTACAACCTGTTTTAATTCGATAAATATTATTATATTTCTATTAAAGAACGTTTAAAATTAAACTTATTGTTGAGTCAAATAAAAAATCTGTTTATGTTATAGTAACTAATCCAAATTAATTAAAATAATATCACGTTCTTTATAAAATTTCAGTCTGTTTATTTTATTATAGTTCGATTCAAGAATATCCACAAAGTTAAAAATATAATTATTTAAATACAAAAGAGCTTTATTTTAGTAATGAGTTAAAATTAATCGGTAAAATAAAATATTTAAGATATAAATCCATAATATATGATAATGTAATAAAATGAATTGATCCGTAAAAAGACATATTTCCGTCAAAACCTTTAAACATATGCAAACTGTGGGTGGTATAAAATTGCAGTAAGTATAAGCACATCGAAACTCGATCTTATCTTCAACGATCGAGAAGGAAGTGAAGAATATTCCCTTCCTGTTCCACTTAACCATAAAATTCTCTTTGTACTAATAAAAATTCTCAACAAGCCAATATTATAAAATAATAAAATTAAAATTTATCACTTTGTAAGTTCTTATACATGTTTGAGATTTTAATGAGGTACCAAGATGCATGCTTGGCGGTTATAAAATGAATAAGATTCTCATTGACTTTATTGCGAGACACTGATATAAATTTATGTTAAAAAGCGTTCGTTTTGCGGTGCGGTATGCTTTCATTTCTTTGTTTGTTTTTCTTGAATGTTTGTATTAAAATTACTTGTACTTGGTTAGTTTCAATTTGGAATGCGTTGTTTTCCATCTTAATGTTTTGTGAGGTGTGGTTTATGGTTGTTTATTGATATGGTTATTGTAAGTTTTTGTATATTTAACGGTTAATTTTTTTCACTAAATATTATGTTTTTTTCTATACAAGTAAATGTTATTACTAATATATTGACATATACATATAAAAATTATTTATATATCTTTAAACACTCCTGTATTTTTAATATTTCATTTAAATTTATTGTTATTACTTTAGTTTGACGTAATTTAAAAAACATTTAATGAAATCTACTATTGGTTTAAGTTAACATTTTAATAATATAAAAATATAAAAACTCTGTCTGTAAAACTAAAATTTAATTGTAAAATATATATTTTGCCGTATTCAAAATGTATAATATTTAATATTTTCACTTTTAAAATGATAAATAACAAATGTATTTGTTGTACTCATGCATTGAAAAGTGTTGATTTGCGTTACCTTAGCAACATCCGAAA
>NEEE01001277.1:86064-101015 GCA_002278615.1 Pogonus chalceus
AGCATTTTTAATTTCGTTTTTGTAAATGAATGCCCTATTTTATTTCTATACTCCTTAGCAGGGCATATTTTGTTTGGTTATGTAATATACTAACAGAGCAATTATATGTCAGATTGACTTGTGAAGGTAATAAATGTGTAGGTAACACAAAGGTTTTTTCTACTTTGTCGCTCTAGAGCGGCAAAGTACCATTTTGCGCTCACAAAAGAGGGCGCTAAACGCCTACTTTGTATAGCGACTGTAGAAAAAAGTATATTTTGTACTCACCGTGAAGTTTACCAATGATATAAATATAATTTTTTTCGATATATTTATTGAGTTACACAAGTATTACTCTTTTTTTCAACTTTTCATTCAAAAAGATTATTGTTTGAAATGATATCTTGTTGCAGTTCAATATCTTTCATTATATTTTTCAATAATACTTTGTGTTCTATCTAAAATGTCACTATCACGCTGTGTATAAAAACCGTAAAAAAACCTTAAATGAATTTTCTTGGTAATGAGACCCAAACAAATCAAATTTTTGACCTAAAATATCCATGATTTCATCCAACATAGTTAAAACCGTTTTCGAGAATCCGAGTACATATTATTTTTTTGTGAATTCCTTTAAAACTAATAATAAGACTCACTCACTCTTTGTTATTGAATGCATTATTGAACTTCCTTTCGCTTTGATTATAAAAAGTATTATTAAATTATAAATTAAATTATCATCTGTTAACTCCTTAATATAAGGAAAGTAGTTAAAAATTCACAAATACATTGTCGATATTTTAAAATTCGATAATAAATCATATATCTTAAGATAGTTTATATTAGTGGCGGTGGCGATAGCATTCGCAAGGGGTGGCGCCCAAAGGCGGTACTCAGGCAACGGAGATATTTATAAACGCTGATGGCGGACATTTCAAGTCCTGAGGTTATCATACTATTAATTATGTTATTGTGTTTTGTTGTTCCTTTTTTTATTATTGTGTTGTATATTATATGCGTTGATTGCTATTAGTTCTCGTGCTGGTTCTCATTATATCTCTGCTTTATCATTTATTATTGGTATATTGGATTGTTTTCATTTTTTATTATTCTTTTTTATAAAATACTGCGTAGGAGTTGTGCAGAATTTTTATACAATCATAATAAATTAAATTTTTATTCAAATTATCTGCGTAAATACTTAAAAAGACGTTTTGATCTTTATCACATTTGTTAAACTATTTTATGTGCTATATTTTACTTTAATTTTTATTAAAATTTAATTCAGGTAATTGTAATGTAAGTTAAATAAATTATCTAATTTTATGAGCTAAGGAAATTACATAAATCTTAATGTAACATGTAACTGTCTCAATGTTTTATTCATTTCAAGTCAGTTTAGTTTTATTTGTCAGTGTGTAATGATGGCCAGTGAGACGGTAATTATTTTTATTATATTTATAATTGAATGTTTTGGTTGTTGAACATTATTTTTTAAATATTTACATCTATTTATTAAGTTTATTTTATATTAAATAAATATAAACAATATACGTATTTATTTGAATGGTGAATTTATTTCAACAATTATTGTTTTCTTATGTTTAATAATTAATTATTTAAACTATAAGATTTATAATTGAATGTTTTGNTAACGTTATCTACACGTTAATTACCTTCACAAGTCAATCTGACATATGATTGCTCTGTCGGTATATTACATAACCTAACAAAATGTCTTGCTATGTAAAATTTATTATTTTTTGTTATGGTGGATGACTCCATTGTGGCGACTGTAGAAAAAATCTTGTGGGTGTATCGAGCGCAAATGTACATTGTCGATTTCGAGAGAATGCCGCGCTCCTAAGTCGCGCAGCAACAACCTCTCCATCGACAATGTCCAACTTTGCGGGTTTAATACAAAAATAGCTATTAAAAAATCATTTAAAAAACGCTAAAATGTGGATTTTTCTTAATTTACACAACACTTTTTTTACTTTAGTGTTTTTTACGCGGTTTTTTACGCGAACTAAATTTACGTAGTCAAAAATTATATTTTCCTAAAAGTTATGAAAGTAACTATTGTAAGCACCTATCCTTTCTATAACACGGTTTCCATATTACGCGAAACAAAAATAGAGAGCTTTAATAACGCGGTTTTTTACAACATTCCAACAATTGAAATGATTTTAAAAAAATATCTATATTTCTATAACTCACATTTGTTTTATTTTCAATATTTTTTCTATTATATTTTCATTCAATTAAAACATCCAAACGGAACTGATACTCCGCGTAATTTGAGGATTGAGTTACATTACATTAATTTTATTTTTTTATATATAGAAATATCAAAATATATATTAAATTACAAAGAATTTGCATCGATAAATATTGGTTATACATATGCATTTATGTTTCAAAGTAAAAAATAAAATAATTATTACTTCTCAAATTACTCCAAAAGGAAGTTAAAAATTACGAAATTATTTAAGTTATACTGTTATATATATTTTTTTTTTTTTACAAATGAATAAGTATATAGCATATAATTTTTAATTACTCAGAAAATTGTTAATTTTATTAATTGCTAAAACGTTTATTAAAGAAAAATAATTCGGGAATAATATTTTTTAATCAAATGTTTTGGGGTTTATAATGATTTTATTTACATTGATAGGTAATTTTAATTTATAACTAACTTTGTCAAAGTATTTATCGAATTATAATATAAAAATAAAATATAAAAAAACGAAAAAGGAGTCAAAACTTTTTGTTTTTTGTTTACACTATTTCTACACTTTTTGATTATTTATTTATTACTTTGAAGTTTATATAAATACAGCTTTCAATTGTTTCAACTTTATCAATTCGAAATAACTTGTTTGAACACGCCGCAACAACATAAAACTTATATAAAAATAATATTCCATCAAGTAAAACAGAAATATCATTTTGTTTTTAGTTGTTTATAATGTAATGGATATAAATAGAGGGTAATTTTATATAGATTTCATATAATTACTGCAAATGATTAACTACATAATATATAGTCCTTAAAAACACGTAAAATTTTACGCTTTTTTGGCTTATAATGAAAATTTTTAAAATGGCTTCATCAAGTAAACCTTTTATTTAGAATATATATAATGTGTGTTTCCTTCACTTATCTTAAAGTATAGACCCTTGAGTTTTTGAACAGTACATAACCGTATTTTTTTGTTTTTTGTACTTTTTGAAAACATACCGTATATAAATAAGTAATGATGAGAATTTCAAGTTTCGCAGTTTTACCATGAGTATAATTTCGTTTCGGTATTATTAAAAATTCACCTGTTCAAAAAACGAGACAAGTTTGAGCGACGTCTTTTTCCCCCTGTACCTGCCAGCGACCTTCTCCTCATCATCAACTGTTTCACGTAACAACTCAATTAACAGTTTCACCTTTGTGTATTGCCTGCGTATTGCCGACCAGTGGCGTACAACAACTATAACTATATTAGAAACGTATTATTATATCTCTTGAAGAAATACCTACAGTCCAAACGAGATATAACTAAGTGTTATACTCTTATTATCTATTTCTTCTTCTTTCTTTTTTTAGTTTTACTTTTAAGTGCCTTTTGTCCTACTTTTTATATTATCATAACTTTATTCTATTTAAATAAAATTATTATCTTCACTTTGATTTATTTGTTACTTTTGAATATTTATTACAACTTAAATTTACAATAATTACTTGTAATTATTTTATATATTTTTTTAAACGTTTCTCTCAAAGTAATTTTTTTTTTTTTTTTATATATGCGTGTTTAATTAGTATTGATTAGTTTTGATTCTACAATTAATAACATATAATTATAAGTTAATCATTTTTTATTTCTTTAAACGGAAAAATTAATATACTAGACATTATTTATAGAAATTATAAATATCCAAATATAATATAATATATTTAGCAATTTTATGAGCAACTAAATTATAAGATTTTCAATTTCGAATGCTTCTTTAAGCTATTAAAATCTATAAACATTCTTATAATAAAAAAAAAGATATAAAAACATATTTATATAAATCTAGCTTCATATTTAAACAATTCTTGTATTTATCATTTATGTATTTTGTAATTATTCATTAAAAACTTTTTACAGTTACCAGTTTCTTCTCACCAAACAAAAGTAAAATAATTCATTAACTGTTTAATTTTTTATTCGAAATTAACAAATTGAAAAATGACGAACAATTTTATAGAAAATGAATATTCGATAAGATAAACTAGATATTTCAGAGTATTTTTAAGGAAATCACTAAAAAATCTCTGATAACTTTTTTTAAGAGGCTAAACCTCGTTAAAATCAAGTTAAAATCTTCGTTTGTTCTCGAAGAAATTTCAAATAGAAATTGAATAATACAAAAATTATAAATTTTATCCCTTTTTTACAAAATTGACCAATTTCATACCCTGCACATTGATGCTATTGGGAACTTTATAAAAAGTAATTATTTGTTTAGACAAACCCAAAATATATTCATTTGTCAAGGAAATCAACAAAAATTTCTTATTTTAAGCCTT
The DNA here is from genome assembly GCA_002278615.1 of Pogonus chalceus. NCBI lineage: Eukaryota > Metazoa > Arthropoda > Insecta > Coleoptera > Carabidae > Pogonus > Pogonus chalceus. The sequence goes on from NEEE01001277.1 coordinate 90,617, forward strand.
TTTTACGTTGAAATCTTTCTAAATATTGTAGTATAGCTATCGAAATATTATAAAATTCCATTGATTTTAAAATATATAAATAATATTAATATAAATATAAATAAAAAAACTTTAATACATCTATTAAAACCAGTTTACTAAACTTTAAATACATAAAATTAAAAAATACTTTAACATTTTACTCATCCAAGGGTAAATCCAAGTCAACTGGTCCAATATATCCATTATGTGGAATAGATTTCAAAAACTCTTGATAATATTCCGGCAAATTAGATTCTTTTGCTCCTTGTATAATCACGTCTAAATATATTCCAGATGGCTTCCTATCATCCGGTAAATTAGCAATATTTTTTTCAATAACTGGTAATTTTATTTGTTGATAAAAACGACATTTTTGGATAATACCTTTTTGAGTTGTTATATCGGCTTCAACTGGGAAATATATTTTTTGATCCACTCCTTCAACTCTATTATTAAATTGATTATTTTTTAAATATTATAAATTTTATTTATATATACCGGTCTAAAATAGGCATTTTATCTGCATCAATTTTCCATATTGCTCCCCAAACTAATTCACCTTTGCATGGTACAATTGTCGCAGAACATCCTTTCCATCTATTTGAAAACTTATTAAAAGTTAAGCAGTAATTCTGTGAAATACTTATAAAATTAAAAATATGTATAATAATTAATTAATAAATAAATGTTTTATTACCTGTAATTTGCCACAGCCTTTTCTCACTGCACCCGGGCAGTTCATATGAATTCTTTTCGATAATAAATTACTGCCATAAGCAAAATATAAAAATGTTTTCGACATTGTAACGCTTTAATAATTTGCACAAACGCATTCAATTCTAAATTTATGCCTTTATATGCATATATATATTTATTCAATGTCATTAAATATTTATTATTCTAATAAAGGAAGAACATCTTGGGAATTAACGCTAATAATCTGCATATGTCTGTAAATATTTATACAAAAGAATGTTTTAATTGTTTATTTATAATTATTTAAATTTATGATTATAATATTAATTTAATATTGTTTCTATACAAAAAGTATTTAACATTGTATAATAAATAACATATTATTATTATTTTAAAATGAATTGTTTAGATTTAAACGTTAATTACATAAATGTAATAAATACATTAATTTTTTTTAATAATATGGTGTAAAATAATAAATAATATATCTGAATAAAACTAGACATTAATACCAGTTTATAAATCTTTCAAATCTGTTAAAAAATTAAGCAATGAGACAAGTATTTCAGCTGAGAAAATAGTAATCTAATTTAATAAGTTTCTACTACAGAACCACATGACTAGAAAAAATTATATTAACTTTTTATAAGTTACTCTTAAATATATTGACGGTTTTTGGAAAAAAAAAAAATCATTTATATCTGACTTATTCGCTTTTGTAAATAAACAAAAGATTGTCTTTTATTGGAATAATTGCTAAAAGTTTATCCCATTATAAATAAACCACATTTTATTTTTTTCTTATTTTCCTTTGAACCCGATTTGAGATAAATAAATCAATTAAAATGCAATTTAAGCGAAATAGCAGTAGAAAATTATTGAATTATTGTTATGTTTGTTATTTAATTTTAGAACTTATTATTAATTCTTTTTTATTTTTTACAGATCATCTCAACTTTTGCTGCCACCATCAGAAAAACAATCTCATTCAAATATTTAAAAAAAAATTCCATTACCACTTTTTAAACTTTTCTTTCATGAGTATTTAAATTTTATTTCTGTTTTACAAGGCAAGTATTTCTTTACCATTATATTTAAAAATTGACAATCTATATTTATTAGTGTTAGAAAACATTGAAAAAAAAAAAAAAACCAGTCCTTAAAATACGATAAAAAGTATTTCAATACCGTGTTTGCAAAATAAAAAAGACCGTTTAAAGACCTATTTCAGTCTTCGACATTAATATTTAATACTTTGTTCAAACATTTTATTTTTAATGCCAAATTATATCAGTAATTATTACAAAAAGGTTTTAAAATTCGTAAAAAACTTTCAAATCCACAATTTCTGATAAAGTACTATAAATTTTTAACTAACGTACGCAAATCAATACCGTAAATTGAACGTACGGTATCTGAACATTTATTTTATATTTAAAAAAATCATAAGATTAAATTTATTAAAGTATTTTTAATATATATTTAATAAATTTATCGTTTATAAATAATTATAGAATATTATTACTTGAATTTATATGAAGAAAATCTGAAAATAATAGGTAATAAAATATATAAGAAAATTATTCGGATCTTCTTTAAAACAAGTAATTATGCAACTTTAATCGTCCGTAAAAAACTGTTTAATTTAAAAGTTACCAAGAAATATTATATACATTTTAAGTATATAAAATCTATTTAACACTTTAATATTTAAACATTTACATAATAACTAAATATGTATATACCTAATTAACTTTCCATTACGCTAAAGAAAACCGTTACAAATCAAAGTACGTTAACTATATAAAAGTATATTTAAAATACATAAACACAAATATAAAAAAAAAAAACTATTTGTGCGCCACTGATATAAGACCGCAGTGAAATCAACAGAAATCGAACACACAAGTTGTTCGTGCCCAGTCGGACTCTATGCTAATTAACAGTTCAATAAAAATTAAAATTAAAATATATAACTTTATATACATATCTGTATGTTGTATATTATGTTTGCTTGGTAATAAACTAAAATCGATTTGCATTAACAATTTATAAAATTGCATTTCTAAATAATTTTAAACGACTCGGAACGTGCAAGAAGCTATGCAAATTGAAGACATTAAAATGAAATATTTTAATTACATGAAACCAATGTTTACAAGATGAAGGAATTTTTATGATTATTAAAATTATTTGATGAAGCTTTATAGCATTAGATTTTCACTTTCTCTTTTAAATGTATTTAGTCTATACAATTTTCTTTCTACTTTAAATTGCGAGAATGACATGGATTCTCCTGTGGTAAGAGTACTTTAAATGTTTTTTGCTTCTTAATTTTAGAAAATGGCACATTCAAGCTTGTCAAATTATATTTTGTACTTACCGTGAAGTTTACCAATAATATCAATGTTAATTTATTAAGTTGCACAAGAATTGCTTTTTTTTTCTACCCTTTATTCAGTTTTGGAAACTTTTATCATAAAGATTATTGTTTGAAAAGATATCTTATGGCAATTCAATTTCTTTCATTATATTTGTCAATAATTATTTGTTCCCGAGATATAATGTCTATCAAAAACCGTTAAAAAAGGCCTTATATATTTTTTTCCGAAAATGATACTCCTAATACGTGATTTTCATCAAAATCTTTAGAGCCATTTTGGAGTAATATATAAATACAAGAATTGCTTGTTGAACATTATAAGATATGTTAAGTTAGTAAATGAATACAAAAACTGTATCATTCAGACAAAGTGTACACAAATTGGTGTTTCTACAGTCGCTATACAAAGTAGGTATTTTGCGCTCTTTTTTGTCAGCGCAAAATGTTTGCTCCAGAAAAAACGATCGCTGACGTCACCTACACGTATATTACCTTCACAAGTCAATTTGACATATGGTTGCTCTGTCGGTACATTACATAACCTAACAAAATTTCCTGCTATGTAAAACTTATTTTTTGTTATGGTGGATAACTCATTGTGGCAACTGTAGAAAAAATCTTGCGTGTGTTTCGAGCGCAAATGGATATTATCGATTTCGAGAGAATGCCGCGCGGCAACAATCTTTCAATCGACAATGTCCCACTTTGCGCTCTTAATACACAAATAACTATATTCAAACACTATTTACAATGTCTGGAAAAGAATAAATTATTTTTTTAAATAGGAAATTAACAATAATATGTATTATATTACTGTTGAACAAATTTCGGATATTTTATGCGGTACTCGGTGAATTTATTGGCCATGAAAATCATGATAGAATGAGAAATATACACATGTACATACTCGTAAATAGTGCATAATACTTTATTTGTAACATTTTTTTTCTTTTCTTGTATCTTCTTAAGATTTTAAACCTACATTAGTTCAAAATGAAACTTGTACATTTCCTTATATTTTTACACTTGTTAAAAAAAAAACATTTATTGACTGTATATTTATCTTAACAGTAAAAAAACTATAATTTGTTCTTTTTTCTAACAGCAGAATTTGAGGTATTTCTAATATTAAGTAAAATCTTCGACAAAATAAAACTCGTACAGTTTAAATACTTCGTTAAATATTCTAAGTTTAATAATGATGCTACCGATGGAAAAATTCCGTTTTGTATTTTACTTCAATATATTTAAGCATTTTCGAAACTTTTATTAGACTTAAAATATAAAATTAATTAGAAAATATGTCGTCAGAGAGAACATTTTAATAGAAACATAATATTATTAAAATCAACAATAAATTTCTCATAAAAATATTCACGTTCGATTAAAAATAAAAGTAAAATAAGCTTAAAGTAAAAAATGCAAAGCATGTAGGCAAGTGTGCATAAATCATACCACATAATAAATTCATCTGAAGGGGGTCGCTTGCACACTAGCACGATTTAATTTTGTATACCAGTCGTGCTAGAATTAATAAGCAATTATAATTTTTATATTATACCACATGTGTTGCGTTATTGACTAAACGAAGCTACAGTTGCGTCTACTTATACCTATTTCTTGTTTTTTATTATATGTATATTTAAACAATTATTTTTTTGTAAATTTATATTTTTTTCTTTGTATTATTATTTTAATTTAATAATACCTTTCTATTGAATATTGCATTGATGATCTAATGGTATTAAATTAGTACAAAAAGTATTTTTATTTTATTTTAATTAGTTATAAACTTTACAATAAGTAATAAATTAAATAATTACATGTTGACATTTTAGAAATTATCTTCTTGTTTCTTAAAATGATTCATTTCTAAACAATCTCGCAGACATGAATAATTTATAATATATTTTGAATTTAAAACTATTATTTTTTATAAGAATATATTTATTTTATTCGTTGAGAATTTAAAATTTGGAATAATTATAGTAAAAAATATTTTGACATCTGAAAAATCTGCTTATTCGTAAATCTCTACTCTTTTGATTTAAATTTTTTTCAAAATATTAATCAAAACATCTATGTAATTTTTTTAAAAAAAGTTAAATCTAAATCAGTGCATTTTTTAAAAATCAGTTCAAAAAATTTGTTCATTTCTCAAATTAAAAATAAGTGTTTTCACAATATTATATTTTAAGAAATGTGTGCATTTATCAAATCAGTTAAAAAAAAAAAAAAATGAAAAACTTTAGAAATCGCTTTATAAATAAATCTGAACTATTTTATTTTATATATTTAGAAATCAAAGTATTTCGCAAATATCTGCATAATAAATGAATAAATCTGGACTAGAAAGAATTTTTACATGTATTTAAATCTGTGTACTTCTCAAATCAGATCATAAATAAATCTGTACATATTATAAATATGAACAAATTCAAATTTTAAATCAGTACAGAAAAAATCTGGATAATTTTGATTTACATTTAGAAATCAGTGCATTTCTCAAATCACTGCATAAATGATTTCAAATCTGTTCTCAAATCAGTTCATAAATAAATCTGTACATAGTGAAATCAGAACAGTCAAATTTAAAATCAGTGCAGAAATTATTTAAATTGATTTGATATATGAATGTTTAGTAAATCAGAACATTGATAAATTTACTTATTTTGATTTATAATTTAAAATCAGAACAAAATCAAATTTTAGAAATCACTATGTAAATAAATCTGATCTATTTTATTTAATATACTTCAAATCAGTGCATAAATAAATCTTAATTAAAAATCTCTGCATTAAAACTAAAGTACTGTCATATTTATAAATCAATGCATTCCTCAAATCACAGCTAAAATCAATCTGTGCACGTTTACCTTTTAAATCAATGCTTAAATAAATCTCAGAAAAAAAAATCGGTGCATTAAAATCAAAACATATTGAAATATAATTAATCAAAGCATTTTTTGTTATATCTTAAATCAGTGCATAAATAAATTTGAACATTTACTTTTAAGATTTTGGATTTATGAAATCAGTGCTTTTTCAAATCAAAGCTAAAATCAATCTTTGTACGTTTAAATATGAAATCAATGCATAAATAAATCTATATTTGAAAAACAGTGCATTTAAATCGAAAAATTATCAAATATAATAAATCAAATCATTTTTAAATTATTGGCAAAATTAAATCTGAATTATTTAAGCAATAAATCAGTGTATTTTAAAAATGACAGCATTTTTTATATCTTAAATCAATGCATTAATGAAATCAGTGTATAACTAAATCTGTACATTAAGTTTTAAAATTGTACATTTCTCAAATCAATCTGTGCAAGTTTAAATAGAAAATCAGTGCGCCAATAAATCTTAATTAAAAAATATGTGCATTTTAATAAATCTGAATTATTTTGATTTATATGATATATTTTAAAAATAAATCTGTAATTTAAAAATCACAGTATTTTTTATATCATAAATCAGTGCATAAATAAATCTGAACATTAACTTTTAAGATTGTGCATTTATAAAATTAGTTCATTTCTCAAATCAAAACTAAAATCAATCTGTGCACGTTTTAATATAAAATCCATGCATAAATAAATCTCAGTTAAAAAATCTGTGAATTTAAATCAAAACATTGCAAAATATTTTAAATCAAAGCATTTTTCAAATGACTGCAAAATTAAATCTGAATTATTTTGATTTATAAAATATTTTTTAACAAAAATCTGTGTATTTTAAAAATCTCAGTATTTTGTATATCTTAAATCAGTGCTTTTCTGAAATCAAATATATAAATCTGTACATTATTTCTTAACACTGCGCATTTTTTTAAAATTAGTGCATTTCTCAAATCAGAATTAAAATCAATAAGTGCACGTTATCAATGCATAAATAAATCTTATTTTGATTTAAACTATATATTTTAAAAATAAATCTGTGCATTTTAAAAATCACAGTATTTTCTTTATATTAAATCACTGCATAAATAAATCTGAACATTTATTTTTAAGATTGTGCATTTTTGAAATCAGTCCATTTCTGAAATCAAAGCTAAAATTAATCTGTGCACTTTTAAATACAAAATCAGTGCATAAATAAATTTAAATTATAAAATCTGTGCAATAACATCAATACATTGTCAAATAAATAAATCAAAGCATTTTTCAAATAGTTTCAAAATTAAATCTGAATCTTTTAAATCCTAATTTAAAAATCTGTGCAATAAAATTATAGCATTGTAATTTTATTAATAATAAATCATTGCATAAATACAAAAATCAATGCGAAAATATATATTTTTTTTTATAATTNGACTATATCAAAGAGAACGATTAAAACAAATTTAATTAATAATATACGGCTTGAATTGAGGAATTTAAAATAATCTTATAATTATATATAAGCAACATATCACATAAGCACTCATGATTCAGCTTAGAGCGTCCTCTACATGCATGTGTGATAAATATATATGTTACAAAGAATCAAACGCTACCGCATTCCAAACTTCATAAGCCTTTAGTTTTACGTATGTGTTGTTTATCCATGTATTTATACACACATACGTTTATAAAATATAAAATATGTTCGTATAGATAGTATTAAACCAAGTCCGCACTGAAACCGATTCAACGAACAAGATATTGTCATGCAACATGGCAGTACTTCAGGCATCCGACTTGAAAATAAATCTTACAAAGTGCGCGTGGTATTTTTTTACTTTTCAATTTTCTCTTCAATGGATCATTAACTTTAGTCTTTAGATTAAAATACTGGGATGTAAGTTAATGTAGCAGAAGATGAGGAAGAAGTTTTGCGCGCTGTTATCTCTTGTAAATGCATGGGAATACCTTTTGTTGCATTAGTTTCTTTTCTATTGATTGTTGTTAGATTTACGTGTACGAGTATTTGACGCAATGATCCATTCTATTTAATGGTATTACATGCCAAACAAACCTGTTAAAAGATAAGGTTTATTTTTATTTAAAACAATTTAGAACGACTTTATTTATTTACGAATTTCTGTTTTATTTAACTATATCTATAGTAGATTTCTTGTAGGAAATATGAACAAAATACAATTTTTTAATTATTTAACATGTGATGGCGAACCTGTGAGCCATGGGTCAGATACTGACCCACGAAGATTTTTTAAATGACACACGCATTGATTTTACAAACTTATTTCATATTATAAAAGATATAATAGACCTTTTTTAACACCCTCCCTTTCCTTCAAAGTTACTAAGTGACCCAAGGGATAATTTAAAAAAATAATGGGACAAAATTTGACCCCTTTCTCAAAAAGGTTTACCATCACTGGCGTAGATTAAAATTTTGTTTAAGATCATTCATATTGTATTTAATTATTAATTTATTTATATCTATAAATGAAATATTTCCATATAATATTCATTTTTAAATCAAAATTTGATTAAAATTATGAATTTTGATTTATATTTTCTTAAATTTGTACATTTCAAAATCAGAACATTGACAAATATTTAAAATCTGTGCTTTTTTCAAATCAATTTCTCTCTAAATCAGAGCATAAAAAATTATATAAAATATTTGGTTTTATGTTTGAAAAATCTTATTTGAATAATTAAGATTTTTTATTATCAAATTTCAGAAATTTTAATTATTTTAATCCATATTTTTTTTTATTTCTAAAATCAGTACATACATAATTATATCTAAACTATTTTTATATTTTAAAATCTGTTCATTGTAATTTTTTTTTAATCAGTGATTTTTTTCCAAACGACTATTTTGCAAAATTTTAACTGTTTATTCATTAAAATTCTCAAATATTTTGAATTTTGAGATTTTTCTTCAAAATATTTTTAATAAATTAAAAATAAAATCTCTTTTATAAATATTAAACATCATTTGTTTAAATTTTTAATTAAATTACAATATCTAGACAAATGATTCCGTTTTGATACATTATATATAAATATATATTTATGAAATAATTCCGTTTTTAAATCTTATGAAAGATATGCCAATTTTTATTAATCAATCAGTTTTAAATAGACTTTAATACTGCCCTGAATCCACATATTTACGTGATTGATGCATGCACTTGTCCTACGTACATTTCAAATCAACGTAGCATTGGAATCTGATATCGTGTGACGTCACAGCGGTAGTAGCATCAAACGCACAAAATAGTCATTTGTTTGTTCAAGCTTTAATTGATTAGAAATAATTTCTTCGTCTTGACCACTCTTATCGTATTTTCAAATCTTAAGCATTCAATTATATACGAGCTATTGAGTATGTGCCGCTTGTCTTAACTTTTATTTTTATTATTTCTTTTTCAAAGAATTTAATTTATTTTTTTCTAACTACAAACATTTAGATTTTTAATATATTGATGTCTTGTAAATAAATGTGATGTATACATCGTTTTAAAATTCCACATTCCTTGAAATTTACATAATGTATTTATGTTTCACATTTTATTCAACCAAGGAAAACAATTTTTTGATCGATTAACCATATTAATGAATTAATTAATTTAGCAGAAACTAATAAATAATATAAATACAAACGATTTTATTTTATTTTAGAAATGCTCTAAACATGACATCATCAACATTTCAAGCTTTGATGTCTCAAATGAGTGCGCCTCCGCCATGTCTTGGAAAATCTTTTGATAAAGTGAGCGTTATTGGGGCTGGCAGTGTTGGAGCTGCATGTCTTTTTGCTTTAGTCGCCGAAGTACGTATCATAAATAAATCATACAAAATACACGCTTAAAACCAAAAGTATTTGTCGCCATATTGTACTCTATCTTTATCTTATTCTTTCTATCTCTATCTAAAACTTAAAAAATACGCAATTTTACTATTTTATAACAATTTATTCAATGATAAAACAATTTATAACAGTTTTATACACATATTTTACCTAATGATCGTTGCTGTGATTTCTGATTTATTGACTTAATTATTTTAATTACTTACGTACCATCGGTCTGTGTATGTACATCAAGTGATTGATAAACCTTGTAAGTTTTCTTGGCGTTTATTATTAATAAGACTCATCATAAATAGGTATATCTTTTCTCCTTTTGTTGTCTCATCATCATTACATATAAAAAAAACAGAGAATTAAATTATATACGAAAAATATAATAGGATTTATATTTAATATCTTTAAGTTAATAATAAATTCAAAACTTAACTAATAATCAATAATAAATCTTTAGAAACTTTTAAAAATTATATATAAAAACAGAGTTTTTTTTAAATAACAGTATATACAATTGTCAAATTTATCTAT
>NEEE01001277.1:101565-115875 GCA_002278615.1 Pogonus chalceus
AGCCGAAATCGGAACCGGAGGTGTAATAACAACCGGATGTTCCGATATATCGGAATCGGAATCGAAGCTCCGTAACATCCCTAATTATAAACTATGAAAACTGAAACAAATATTAATTATAATTAAGATAAAAATAATAATTTCATAATTTTAATTATTTATTTTTAACAACAGATAAAAAATAAACATTTATAAATAATATAAACATTAAAAATTATATTTTGAATTCATCAGTTTTTAATTTTGTTATAAAACATTAAAAATCTATGTTCTAAATTTAATTTTATTAACTGATATAAAAATAAAGCTATTTACGTAAAACGCAGGATATATTAGAAAAAATTCTGTTTATAAACGTCAAAGAATAACTTTTTAATTTTTTTATGTTTTAGATGACTTTTTATATCATATTTCAGTAAAATTTAATATTATGTTTTTATTCTTAAAAGAAACCACAACAATTCAAGTCATAATTTAATCTTATTACAATCAGATTAAGTATACAAAATACTTTAAAGTATAACATATTTACATAAACTACGTGTATATTACAGTTATTTAAAATAATTTTTTATAAGTTTTATTTTTACGGGAAGTACATAAGTATAATTTTCACTACAATTTTTTGAGGTAACTACGCAAGTAATTCAGGATATGCCTAATTTGAGGGGTTAAAACATATATATGTATATAATTTACTTCGTCGTTGTCACTTACTTTATAATTTAATCTATGTATGAAAAACTTGTTTTTAATTTTTTTTTAGAAAGTTTCAAATGATTTAGTTTTAATAGATAAGGATTTGAGTATGGCTAGGGATGAATTAATGGATATACAAAATGCTTCTGTTTATATGGGCAATCCGAATTTAACTTTTAGTTTAGGTAAATAGTATATATATAAAACGTTTACTTTAAAATTTATTGATAATTTATATTTCCCCGGTATAGATTTCGAAAAATCTCGAGATTCTCATGTTGTTATAATAACAGCAGGCCAATATTTAAGCCCTGATAAAGATTTGGATATGTCAGTAATTCATAAAAATGTTAAAATTTATAAAGAAATCCTTCCAGAAGTGCTTGCATATAGCCCTAAATGTACAATACTTATTGTTACTCGACCTGTTGATATAATGTCATTCGTTGCATGGAAAATTAGCGACTTACCCCCACATAAAATCATTGGAACCGGATGTTCATTATTGTCTGCACGTTTCCGCCATCGTATTGCACAGAAATTGAATGTGTCTGCAAAAGTGGTGCAAGCGTATGTTATAGGCGAGAATGGTAGTAGATGTGGTATGTGATTTATCATTAATTTATTGTTTGATTTATATTTTCAAATCCTCAAAAAATAGAATAGAAAATTATATTAAATAACAAGATAAAAATGTTATAGAAACAGTAAAAACTTAATCTACTTTTTCATTAAGTAAAATTGGTCAAATTTTGAAAAAAAAAATATGATTATACATTTACGATTTTTGCTGATTTTAAGCATTTACAGTTTATTGCAAATTTCTCGAGAACTAAGAGAGATATTAGAAAACGGTCTTCGACATTGCATTCGCCGTAAAATTCTCTATAATATTGTATAAAGTCTTAAAATTTGTCCATTTTTAAGAAAAAAATCAAGACTATAACCTTACGATTTTTACTGATTTTAAGCATTTTTAGTTTTTTGCAAATTTCTCGAGAACTTATTGTAAAACAAATATAAAAATTGCATTTGTCGTTAAATTTCATATCAAAATATGCATAAAAATTACTACTTAAATATTAGTCTATTTTTCGGGAAAAAATAAGTCTTTACACTTAAGTTTTTTGCTAATTTTGAGCATTTTTTGTTCTCTGTGAATTTCGCGAAAGCTAAATATCCAAAATATTCTGCAATTTAAGCTAATTATATGTATGTTTCTAATAGTCTTTATTTAATGTGTTCTAATGATAAATATTATTCTGTGCTACTTTTTTTGGTTTAATTATTTCAGTATTAAAATAGTATTCCGATAACGTTATATTGATAAATCTATTAATATAACTATGATAATCTAACATTTTAATATTATAAGGATAATTTAAACTATTTTGTATTAATATGCTAAAGTTAAAGAAAAATCAATTAATTTTATTGTTTTACGAAATATATTTCAAAATGGCGCAATTTCGATAAAAATTTAAAGTTATTGAAACATTTTTCTTATATAGTTCCTGTTTGGTCCAGTGTATCAGTTTGCGGAATTCGTCTACGAGATATAAACCCTCAAATGGGTAATGAGGATGATCCAGAAGATTGGAACCTACTATTTCATGGTATTTTACAAAGGCAAGTTATTAACATAACGTGAAATATTTACACTAGGAAGTAGAGCATTACAATAAAAGATAACGCGGTGTTATTCTTTATTCTTTTACTTGTGAATTATTTGTAAAGTGTAAATAATTACTAAGAGTGTTCATGTTTCCAGACAGGTACAAATGCGAAAGATTTGTACACGTCGTTATAGTAATTTCATGATTCCTTTATGCAATGTTCTAAGCATGAATGTTTGTGTATATTTGTACACATGTACATGAAAGACTTAGAAGTAGGTGTTTGTCTGTCTGTTGCGACTTCCGGTTCTTGTATGTATGTACTTATAAATGAAGAAAGAAGCTGAACTTCTTTATATTCGCTTATATGCTTTCACAACTTTCGTTATAATAATTTAAAGTCACAAATAGGAAAACATTGTCCTACAAAAACTTTTACCAATAAAAATTTGAGCTTATTCTGTCCTATACTTACACATATAAGGCAAAAATAATACTTATTGTTAATATTTCAAATAAAAATTCGTATTTAGAATATATTATCATATTAATTATAAAGATAATAATTTAATAGTAGTTATTATTTCTCACATATTGGCAACAAAATACAGTGGTACCCCTTGAAAAATAGTGTTAATTATATTAAATAATTATTATAATTTTAAATATATTTAAATTATAATAATGAAATAGTTAATAGTTAAAACTAATTAAGATATAAATATTCTAATAGCATCAATCGATTTCTCATCTAATTTTACATCATTTACGTAATTTTAATAAAATTATCTCAAGAGTTTGCGTCTTAAAGAGGAATGACGCTGCAGTTACCATTTAAAGCCTTTTCTATATTTTAAGGGGGAACCCACCCTGAAAGCTCTAAAAAACACCGATATTCAGGAATTTTTTTAAAAGTTAAATAACAATTGAATCATTTGGAATTTTTTAACTATATTATTGCACGTATTTTAATTATTATTGCAATAATTTTGAAGTAAAAATATTAATATTTGGAGCCGTGGTAGCCTTGGGCGTCAATCACCTTCAAAAAAAGGCATCTCTATGGGTGCCAGTCGCAATCAGTAGAACAAAATCGTTTAGATTTCCTTAAACTATATTAGATTGGCTATCGTGAAGCATAGTATATTTCGAAAATTTAAAAAATTGCTTAAATGACAGCAGTTTGGAAAAAAATGCTTTNGCACCCAATTTGAAAAATTTGGTTTAAAAAAAAAAGCGTTAAAGTTTTCGGTACTGTAGTATTGTACGGCCTTTACAATTATTTTTGTATCTTTGTAATGACTTCGAATATCAATAAACCATTTAAGAAGGTCATTCTAGACAGTATAAGGAATAGTTTATGCAAAAAAAAATTTGAATCATTCAGGGTGGGGTCCTCCTTTAAGAGGAATTAACTACTCTCTATCAATTTTCTAATTGGGCTCCACAATTCTTATTACCGGCCCTGATAATAACACATCATAACTGCATTTAACAATTATATTTTCAAGTTAAAATAACTGTCATTATCCGATTAACCCATGTACATACTTATAAATAATTATAATAATATTTATATATTTATTTATTAGGTCGGTGCATTTAAATATTACTTTTATACAGTTATAATAGTAATATATAAAATTTCATACACATCATCAATCATTCATAAAAAGTGAATAATTTATTAATAGAAGAAAATAATTTAACATTCCTTTAAACACATCGTAACCTCTAACCTGTCATCATAAGTCCATTAACTCTATAGAAGAACAATTCAACGATTATGAAAGGCACTAGCGTAAAATATATTTTAAATTATTACAACATAACAAAAGTTAAACATTTATGTTTTGTTCCAATTCAAAATTAATATGAACCGCCTACATACTACATATAATAACTTAAACTCATCAACATCTTAAATTTTTTGTAATATCCGTTTTGAAATACGATTAAAGTTTCAACTAAAACAAGCAGACAATTACCACGTAGGCAGAAACAGTTTTAACACTACATTATAATATGCTAAACTTAAGTACTTTTTTAAATGAACCTTGTATTACCTTTTTTAGTTTGATTTTAATACAATTTTATTAGCATTATTTCATATTCTATGAATTAACAAGAATAAATTAGCAAATATTTATTTTCAGCGCTTATAACATTATAAAAACTAAATGGTTCAATACATGGGGTGTCGCTGCTTCAGTATCAAACATCGTGCAAGCTTTAATTATGAATACAAGAGAATGTATTTCTGTTTCTACACATATTAAAGTAAATTATTAAAAATTTATTTATGCAATTACTTTAATGATAATAATATAAATTAAGTTTATATATTTATTTGAAATAAATTTTAGGGTGGACGTCATGACTTAACTACAGATAAAGATGTTTTTATGTCTCTCCCATGTATAATTGGAACTGACGGTGTAAACTATATTGTACGACAATCTTTAAGTGATGCTGAAAAAAATCAAATGCAACAATCAGCAGATAAACTAAACGAAGTTCAATCCGAGCTTGATTTATAAAATAAATTATTGAAAATGAACTGAAAGTTATTATAGGAAAGACAATAAGTGAAATAAGAAAATTATGTATATATTTTTTATATTATTATTATATATATATAAATTTGTTAATTTTCCGAATTTAGAAGATATCAGCTTTAAATACAAATAAATACAATAAGAAGTAAGAAAATATTTCTGTTATGTGTATTAGATATTATTTCTAATATATTCGCAATAAAATATAGTGGTACCCCTTGAAAAATAACGATAATTTTATTTATTAATTATTATAATTTTAAATATATTTAAATTATAATAATAAAATACTTTAGTTAGACTTATTATAATATTTATAATATACAATGAAAACTAAACGTCTATAGTCGTCGCCACGAAACAATGTAATTATGTAATCATTGTACGTTTACATGGTACTGCCCTGCGATCTGAAATTTTTACTCAAACGCTTTGTAAAGAAGTAACTAATATAAACCAAATATACCTACACTGCATAAATATTTTTTTAAATAAAGTTGCAATGTACTTCACATTATTGAAAAGAACGTCAACTAAAAAGATGAAAAACATAATAACGTATGTTAAAGTAACATATCTGCTTATTCTTATGTAATTACATTGATTCGTGGCGACGACTATAACGCTATCTGATAATTTCAAATCACAAACAAAAGCTATCTAACAAATGAAAATGGAAATTTTTCGGCATAATTTATAACTGCTGAAAATTTTAAAAAGAAAATCAATAATATTTTTTTATATTACTCATGTATAATGTTATTTAATTATTTTTACTTAGGATAAATTCAGAAAAAATTACAACAGTTTTTTTTTTAAATTAATTAAATATTTCTGTCAATTTTTCGATTTTAAAATTAAGTTATAAATGTACAAAATAATTTTTATATTTCTTCGCATTTCTTATTCTCTTTCTTACAAAAATTAATTAAAAAAGTAATTCTTCAAAAACCAAATTTAATTTATTATATTTTTGGGTAAATTTTTATTAGCAAATATTTATTTTCAGCACTTATAGTATAATAAAAACGAAATGGTTTAATACATGGGGCATCTCAGCTTCAGTGGCAAGCATCGTGCAAGCTATAATTATGAATACAAAAGAATGTATTACTGTTTCTACACATATTAAAGTATGAATTTTCTCAACTGTTAACTTTAGAAAAATATTAATATATTTTTGTATATTTAATTATCAACAATTACAGGGTTGTCGTCACGGCGTAACTAAAGATAAAGATATTTTTATGTCTCTTCCATGTATACTTGGAACAAATGGTATAAATTGTATTGTACGACAATCTTTGAATGAAGCTGAAAAAGATCAAATCCAAAAATCAGCAGATAGATTGAATGTACTTCAATCATTACTAGAATTATAAAAAAATAACATAAACCAAACTATATTCATTATAACAAACACTAATTGAAAAAAAAAAACATTTTGATTTATTATTAATTAATCATGCATAATGTTTACTACCAAAGAATGTATAAAATAATTCAGAATGTATATAATATAAATAAATGTAACTCTGTTAATACAATTATTAATCTTTATTTTCTACATATTTTATTTATTATTTCCATACAACTAAAATATCATACAAGTTTTCTCGGTTTCATATTCAATTCGTTATTTACAAAACCTGTCAACAAACCGTCAAAACTTTCGTTCAAAAAAATTTCAAACGAAAGATTTTTAATATTAATAACATACAAAATGGATTATGATATATTATGGGCAAAGCTTACAAATGTATTTAACATTTTAAAAGATGAAGTAAGTGTAATCTTATTCTTTAATTTTAACAGAATCTAACCCTACTTTATTTACAGTGCGACAGTAATAATTGCACTGAATCAGAATATAATGAAGCAGTCGATATTATAACACAATTAAATTTATCGCAACATTTTGAAAAAATCATATTTAATAAGTTAGAAAAACATATGCGTCAAAATATTGCACCAAAATTTTGGTTGCACTTCTCTGATCCAACTTCTGATCGTTCTTTTTTTCAACAATTCCAATCGGGAGTTGAAGAACTTTATAATAATCTTACTATTTATATACCATTAATTAATAAATTAGAGAAATTAAGAAATGATTTTGCTTTAACAACAACTATTTATGGAGAAAAAAATGTTTTAAATGCTTTTAAATTATTAGTTAGAGCTTCACTTTTATCTCAGTTGCCCCCATATCATACTAAAATAATAGAAAGCTTTTACGAAGATGCTTTTCGTGCTTTTTGTAATTTAGATGAAGATTCAAATGATGAAGATGGTCCCTGTATTGGGTGTCTTCAAGAATCTCAAAATTGTCAATGTCAGAAACTTTGTAATATGTTTTTTGATACGAATAGGTAAACATTAAATAGGAAAAAAAAATAGTTAATTTTTATTAATTGTATTTATTTTTAGACGTCTTGTTGAATTAGATTTATTAGAACCATTAGTTGGTCAATTATTAACTTCTTTAATACATGTTCGAATAGAAAATCATATATCTTTAATTTGTAAAAATAGTTATGATACTTCATATATTGAACCATTAGAAAAGGTATTTACATTCTTACTTGATTATTTAATTAATTTTATATTATTAATAAAACTTTTATAGTGGTTAAATACAATAGTTATGCCGTGGTTAACAAAAATTTATTGCGTGGATAGTAATATACAAACATGCCAAGAAATTGAAGAAACTATGAATAAATTTAAGCAAAAATTAACATATTTTTTGTTTGAAACTTACACAAAAACACGAATAGATCAGCTATTTAATATTATTATTGGTAAATTATATTTTTGAGTTACAATATAAGTATATAAATAAATGAAATAATTTTAGAATATCCGGATTCTTTACCAGCTATTGAAGATCTCCATAAATGTTTACCAAAAACAGATTTACGCCAAGTTTTAATTCAAAAACTCCAACTAGCTTTACAAACGCGTTTATTACATCCCGGGGTTAGTACTCCAGATATTTTAACTGCATACGTTGCAGTTATTCGTTCCCTTCGGGTGTTAGACCCTTCTGGTGTCCTATTAGATACAGTAACACAACCAATTCATCAATATTTACGTAGTAGAGATGATACTGTACGTTGTGTTGTCGGTAGTTTAAATGAAGAAGGTCCTAATGACCTAGCTGATGAATTAGTTAAAGGTGAAGCATTGCATCTTGATGAAATTTCACCTGAAGATGAGGATGAAAACGATAATTGGGAATCGTGGAATCCTGATCCTGTCGATGTTGATAAAAGTTAGTAAACTCAAATTAATTTCCGAAAAATTGATCTCTAATTTATTTGTTAAATATTATAGGTAAAAACAGAAAATATCGTCGAACTTCTGATATAATTTCAATGTTGGTAAATGTATACGGAAGTAAAGAATTATTCGTTAATGAATACAGAACATTATTAGCAGATCGTTTATTAACACAATTTTCATACAGCACCGAAAAAGAAATTCGTTATTTAGAACTTTTGAAATTACGTTTCGGTGAAACACAATTACATTATTGTGAAGTTATGTTAAAAGATATCATGGATTCGAAACGCATAAATACACATTTACAAAATGATGAGGAATATAAAGCAGAAAGTAAAAATTTTCCAGTATCTGCTTTAATTTTGTCCGCACAATTTTGGCCTGCGTTTAAAGATGAAACTTTGGAATTACCTGAAATTATTAAAGACCAGTTTCAGTATTATACCAATGGGTTTGAAACACTTAAAGGAAATAGAACCCTTTGTTGGAAACCGCATTTAGGGACGGTTGAATTAGATATTGAATTAAAAAATCGAACTATTAATGTTTCTGTATCGCCATTACATGCTACTATTATCATGCACTTTCAAAATAAAGGTAAATTTTTGTAAAATATTTATTACTTTAGTGAATTAAATCCGGTACAATGACGAGAGTAAATTATATCATAAAAAACAAAATAGTAAATCCACTTTTACGGTACTTTCAGTTTGAAACAGATTTAAAATGTATATATGTAACTCTTTAGAAAGTCAGAGAAATACTTATTAATGTAAACTTGATACGTGAAGATAAATTATTTCTATTTTTATTTAGTATTAAATTCTAATTTAAATATATTATTAATAAAATTTATCACATATCCAAAAAATATTTATCATTATAATATTTAAAAAAAATTATCAATTAATACTTATAATCGTTTAATTCATATTATTTTCATTTATCTATTATTTTACTACAATTAGGATAACAACTATGAGTAATCAAAACTAAAAAGAAAAATCAGTTATCAATAAATTCCTTTGAATTATCAATTAAGTAAATATTTGTGATTTTTCTAATTAAAAATGACATTTTATCAGTATTTGGCACAATAATATAAATTCCAAAAAATACTTTAAATTATAATTTTCCTGTTGATAAATTTCGAAACATTTATCCTAATAAATATATTCTTCGATGACTTGTTTATTTCTTAAACAAATTAAAAATAACAATAATTATGTGAAAGCTATAAATTTCAAAAGTTAGTATTACTTAAAAATTTTAGAACAATGGACCGTTGATGAGTTAAGTCAAGAAATGAAAGTTCCTGCTACTCTGTTAAGAAAGAAAATCGGTTACTGGCAATCACAAGGTATTTTACGGGAAATAACTACAGATGTCTTCCTTTTAATTGAGGATGACGATGATACAAAAGAAAAAGGACAAGTTACATCTGAAATCATCTGTGAAGATGATGAATCTGAAAGTGCAATGGCATCTTCGCAAGATCAAAGAGAGGAGGAACTACAAGTATGCCTCTATTATATTATCTTACGAATATACGTACAAATTTAAATAGTTGACGGTGTTAAAATTACATGCATTTATTTTTAGGTTTTTTGGTCATATATCATCGGTATGTTAACAAATTTAGATTCAATGCCTTTAGAGCGAATACATCAAATGCTCAAAATGTTTGCATCTCAAGGGCCTACGGCAATTGAATGCAGTTTGCAAGAATTACGCCATTTCTTAGATAGAAAAGTAAGAGAGCATAAATTAATGTTCACAGGAGGTTATTATCGTCTTCCAAAAAATTGATTACATGTTAAATTGTATATAATAAAGATTTTATAATACCTATCGTAGTTTCTCTTATTTAGATTTTGTTTTTACTTTTCTAAACAAATAATAGCTTTTATATTTTAACAACTTAATCTAAGCTAGTTATATATGTACATGAAATGGCATTTACTAAAAGTAATTGATATAGTTTCACTTTCAATGTCAATTTTCCGAGAAAATAATTGGATTGCGTTAACAACAAATTTAAAAATTTGATACATAATTAAATGAAAGTCACTAAGATTGTTGGATACAACATGTTGTTTTTGATTTTAAGTTTTATTTACATTTCTAGAAAATTTTACTTTCAATTTCATACAATCATCAAAATTATTTATTTTGTAATGATATTACTACTTAGTTTTATCTTATTTGCGTTCGATACATCATTTTATTTTATTTCCTACATTTCTAATATTAAACGTTTTCTATAATGATGGGTAATAAATAAACATGCAATACTATGCATAACAAATTAAATTTATATGTTTTCCATTTATTTTTCTAATACAATAATTAAAAAAATACTTGTTTAACTATGAAATAAAACTATTTGCATTATTCATTATCCAAATATAAAATACAATGTATTTATTGCTATTATAAATTTATTGGAGTATCTAATTAAATTGCGTGTTCAATTTTTATTAGCAAATTATTAAATATAATTCTATTTCACCGCTTACGACAGTATTCAATTAATATTGATAATTTCGATTTTCGAATACAATGTGAAATTTTTCGTTTAAAACTTATTAAATTAATTTCTTTTGTAAATTTGGCATTTAATTTAATAATTTAACAATGATCTAAACAAAATAAATATATCAAGTGTTAAAAATTATTTTTAACAAGGGATTTAAATTGAGAAAAAAACTGTCACTTATCAGAAAGTAAAGTTTAACACTTATATTTATTTGCTGACAAAGACGGCACAAGTAGAGCATTTCATCTACCATATGCCGCAATGTTCCACCTTTACTTCTTCGTTGGTAATGACACTGACATTGTCGCATTATAAAATAGACGATCACTTTCTAAAACGGATTCACTCTCGCGAAAGATTGCAAGCTGACCAGTCGTAAAGCTGCATAAATTAAGTTGAATTACTTTATTATTTAGTTTTTGTTTTTGTTTTACGCTCGGCGGAATGGCTTGTTATTCAATTATCTATGCAATCACTTTCGTTTGTTTATTAAATATATTTGCAACAACTGCATATAATTATGAAAATTACGATAGTAGATCTGTTAGAAATACCAGACCGCGTAGTAATTCAAGAGTTCCTGTGGAATTACAAGATGAACTAGAGGTATTTTTAAAATTTTATATGTTGAAATATTTATTAATTTATTAAAATTCATTTTAAAGGATTCGTATGGTGATATTATTACAAGCAGACCGCAATATATTGAAGGTAAAGATAATTATAAACATTTTAATACCTATCGAAACCCACAAGAAATTTTATAAATATCAAAAATAATATTTGATATAAATACTTTATCAAATTAATTTAAATGCGATTTAAAATTTGGCATATATACCGCGCGCACTTAAAAAACGCAATTACAAAATAAATTATTGAATTAATTCCAAAAAGTCTTATTATTTTTTTTTTAATTATGAAAACCATGTTTTTAATAAGTATTTTTGAAAAAACTATTATAGCTATTAGTTATTTAACTCAAAGATAAAAAAAACCGCAACTTAGAGAATTATTTTGTGTAGGAGGAAATTCATGGAAACCTTTATTTTTATCACCTCCATCACGATCAGTTCAAAAATATTTTAGTAAACAAAATCATCCTCAAAAATATCAACAACAAACAATAGAACCATATTCCAAAAATCGTCATCGTCAACAATATTCATTAGCAGATATAATCGCAAATCAATCGCTCTTAGTAACTGATTCGTTATCCGCAAAACCCAGTCAGAAAAAATCTAAATATGTCCAAGTTCACTCCAAAAAACATAATTCACAACCACAATATCAAGTACATGAAGATTTAGAAGATACAGATTCTGATTTATATTATGCGCAACAATCTCAAAATCGTTTTAAACATGAAGATATAATTATTGGTAAACCGAAATCTTTATTACATTATCGTCAACAACCAGCAATAAAAGAAAAACATATTCATCATGTCCATTATCATAATAATGATGAGGAAACACCTGAAGTTACTAATGATAGTAATTATAGATATAAAATTAATAAGGAAAGAAGACCTGAACGAAAACCTGAATCAAGACCATATATTAGAAATTCTAGATATTCACCTACATATTCATCATCTAGAAGGCCGTATTAATGCTTTTCATTGTTTTTTCTATTTATTGTTTTGTTTGTTACATATTTGTTTATTTAAAAAATATATATTACAAATATTTATTGCTGTATAATAAAATGAATTAGATAAAAAATACATTTTTATCTATTGATATTTTTATTATTCGTATACCTTAATTAAAAATATAAAAATATATAATATGATAATTGAGTACCGGTTTATTTCATTAGTTTATAAATAATTGGATTGTTCTTAATTAAACATTAATTTTATTGGATTAACTGAAAAGAAAAAGATGTTAATGCTTTTAATGTATTAAAAGAAAGTAGTAATTATTAACCAAACATGGTCATTAAGAGAAGATGCATGCTTTCATACTTGAAAATAATAAGAAGAAGTTAATTTTATTAAATGAAATAGATACCTTATTAATTATAATCTGGTGCCGGTTCATCTAAATTAAAACGCCGTGGAATAGTAAAAGCAGAATTTAAATATGACGGCGAATTCATTTCTTCATCTTCATCATCAAATTCAAAACTAAAATCATTATTATTTCTTCTTCCATTGAAATTTTCACCTTTATTTTTTTGGATATTGCGTTTATCGATAGCTGGTGGTGGTACTGGAGATGGACTCAAAGATGCAGTAAGACTTCGAGGAATACGATAAGAATCTGTACGAGCTGCAGGTATGCCAGAATAATTCGATGGAGTTACATTTACTGTTGCATAAGGTTGCGTATCAAATGAATCCATTGAAGAAACTGATAATGTGCGGTTACGCACATTATTAATACGATTTCTTTTTGAATTATTTTTTGTAAACCATTTATGCGGTTCTGCAGATTGATTTTCTTCATTTTGTCTAGAAATTATAAATATTTTAAAGTTAATAATCTGCAGATATGTATATACAATAATTTATAATCTAAATCTTAAATATTATTAAATTTATTTCAATTTATGAATTAAAAAAAAACTTACGTTTCCAAATTTGAGATAGGTATGGGATCTTCTTTTATTACAACATCACCATAAGCATCATATGCAGCATTATTTCGAGCTTGGATTTCCGGATAAGTCTGCGTTCAAAATTTTTATATTAATTTTTGATTTTACTTATTTAATATATACTTTATTACCTTCAATAATGGTCCATCTTTAACTGCATTGATAAATAATACAGATACAATTATCGATAAAGTAAAATTTAATATCCATAAAATAAAACCTTTCGCCGCTACTACTAATAAAGTTATTGGAACAGCTAATGTTATTTCTGTGTCAGATGATTCTACTTTGATACTACTCTATTAATAAATTTAACAAGTTTTAAATAGTTATTTAATATTTATAAATGAAAATAACTTACCTTTATATAATAATAATCCAAGCTAAATAAAATACAGCTTATTAAATCATATAAACACATTAGATATATCAATGTTAGCCAAAATATTGTCGAAAATTTGAGTTTTCTAGATATTTTTGTTGAATTTGAAACTAAAGAAAATTTTTATCAAATATAATTATTATTAAAGACATTATAAAAACATTTTTAAAATACCTGTTAATTGTATTATAGTACTAAAGAATAAAAATAATGATATTAAAAAGTATATCCACATTAAAATATGAAAAGTATTTGGTATTACGACCCTAGTACCGCTAGGAACTGTAAAATTATAATGATATAAAAATTTAATATATATATTCATAGAATATTTACAATACTTACATGATTCATCAGATAAATATAAGTTGTATAAATTATATGTAAATACTTTTAATCCAAAATTCATATTAATTGGATCATATTTTATTATATCGTTGTAGCAAAGAACGCAAAGAAATGATAAAACTGCCCATGAAAATGATTCGATCTAGTAATATTAAAATTATATATGAAATTATCGACATATTTCTTTTGTCATATTTTAAATATTCATCATATTATAAAAATTGTTGCGACACACATACACGCACGCACGCAATTTTATATATATATATCATTAGC
>NEEE01001277.1:116036-137666 GCA_002278615.1 Pogonus chalceus
TATATATATATATATAAAATAAATAATAATACTTACCAAAATTATAATAGCAAACACTAAAGTCACAGGTTTAAATAATAATAAATCACCCATTTTCAATTAAATACTGACAATTCACTAACAAACTGTTATAGTAATTTTAAAAAGAGTTGATTATTTGATGACAAATATGATAAAAATAATCGAAGATAATATATTATAAGATAATATTATCAATGTATCAAAATCTATAATCAATCACTTTGGTATATTTGTATATTTTTTATTGATAAAGATACTACAGCAATGAATGTATTAATAACATACAGAAATATGTATAAAATGCAGTTTATTGAGAAATCCTTTATTGCTTGTGCAAAAGAACATACAACAAAATAAAATAAATAAATACTTATTAAATATATATAAATTTATAAAATTCAGTATAAAAGGCACTTATTAAGGTACTAATTTTCAATGAAGTTCAGATAATTCTCTAGTTTTTCGAATATACTGATTCTTTTGATAGTCGTAATCTATTTTATCAGTATTCCAAGCAAAATACATATATGCTGTGAGAATTGATGCTAATATATAACGATCAAGACTGAAAATAAAATAAAAATTAATAACAAATACGAAACGTATATAATTTATAGTTTACCTCATAACCGGGTAAGCCCATAAAATAATTGAGAAGGCTGTGAAACTTGGATGACGCATGTGTCCATAAAGTCTTTGAAGATCTTGCGATTTTAAATACATTGGATTAGGCATCTTTCTTATACTATAATAAACCTATTAAAATGAATTTAATAATATATCATAATAAATTTGATTATTATATTAATATTTATGTACCTGCTTTACACCTAATATTTCAGATACATCCATGAATAAACAACCTGTATAAATAACACTCCAAGCAAATAAATGAATTGAATAAAATAAATAATAAACAACGCTATTATTATCAATATTTATATTCCATAATATTATTTCCGTGGTAGACCAATATTTAATTAAAACCTGAGAAAAAAATATATATATTAAATAAAATGTTTATAATTTATTGCTATAAAAAATTACTAGTAAAACTATGGAAGTTATTAAATTGTAGATACTTCGAGATATTACGGAAATACCAATTTTTTCTAAGTATTGCTTGAATTTAGATAAGGCCATAAAAGTATGTTGTAGNTAATTTACCATTTTTAATATTTGTTTGTTTTTGTGGAACTGAAAGAAATAGCATAAACTTTCCAGCAGAATAAAATACAGATACAAAGCTAAATAATGAAATAAAAACAAAAAATACGTGTTTAATCCACATTTTCATAAATTAAATTCAGAACATTAAATCTAAAATGTTATTAAAATACTTTTTGGGTCACAAATAACAAATCAAAATATAAATACAAAATGATGTCACTAGTTAACCCATAACATTTCCCCTCTGTACACTTGTTGTTACGTCATAAATATTATTAATCGTATGATAAGCTTTTAAAATAACCCTTTCATAACTTTTATTTATGTATTAAGAATAAAAACAAAAATATTTCTTACTTCATACGCATATAAATTATACTAAAAACTATTTATTTCGAATTTAAGTATAATGCTTTTCTTATTAAGATAAATATAAGAATTTATTTATATTAAAATACTTCTCAGTAAGTTTAGTATGTAAAATCTAAATTTTATAATTTAATTTTACAAAATAATGATTATATATGCTTTTATACAAAATATTTATTTACAATATAAATTATTAAACTCAAAAATTTTGTAAATTAAACGATTTTTTTTTAAACATACAAATTTTGTAGAAAATGCTATGTTTATATATCATAGTTTAGTTTCGAAGTATTTATTTTGCTATAGTTGTATGAAAACAATATTTAACTTTATTATTTTAATAATAAAACTTCATAAAATATAATTATTAATATGCTTTCTTGCATACATCGTAAATTAATCAATTATTACAATAAGAAAAATCGCTGTAATATTGTTGAATATAAACGTAGTAATACTTGACGTAAAAATTGTGATGAGACATATGTCAAAAAGATAAAAATGGGCGATAGGTTTTAGGAAAATAATAATAGCTAATAGTTAAACTGGGTGATTTAAAGTTTAATTTATATCATTTATGAAATTAAAGATTTACCGACCACATAAAACTAGTGTCCTTGTACTAGATTTGTAGCCTTCATAAGGTTCCAACAATAAACTTGACAGTTTAGAAAAATACAATAATATTTACGGTATTTTTGCTATTTATTATAAAATTCTAAGTAAATTTTAATATGGCTACAGGTAGTACTTTGCAAAAAGCTATAGATTTAGTTACAAAGGCGACTGAAGAAGATCGTAACAAAAATTATGAAGAAGCATTAAGATTATATGAGCACGCAGTGGAATACTTTCTTCATGCGATTAAATGTAAGATTCTTGTTTCTAAGATTATTAAATATATTTATAGATTTATATTATAGATGAAGCGCAAGGAGATCGCGCTAAAGAAAGTATTAGAGCAAAATGTTTGCAATATTTAGATAGGGCTGAAAAACTTAAAGAATATCTTAAAAAAGGCAAAAAGAAACCAGTCAAAGATGGAGAACAAGATTCTAAGTAATTATTATTTCAAATATATATTATTCTATATATTTAAATCACATTTTATTTTAATAGAGATGATAAAAAAAGTGATAGTGATAGTGATTCGGATGATCCTGAAAAAAAGAAATTACAAAGTAAACTAGAAGGAGCTATTGTAGTAGAAAAACCTCATGTTAAATGGTCAGATGTAGCTGGCTTAGAAGGAGCTAAAGAAGCTTTGAAAGAAGCAGTTATTTTACCTATTCGATTTCCACATCTTTTTACCGGTAAACGGATTCCTTGGAAAGGAATTTTATTATTTGGAGTATGTATTAAATATATTTTTAACTGTATTCCAAAATATGAAATAAAAAATTTGTTATAGCCTCCTGGTACCGGAAAATCATACCTTGCAAAAGCTGTCGCAACCGAGGCTAATAACTCCACATTTTTCTCAGTATCTTCATCAGATCTCGTATCAAAATGGCTTGGTGAATCCGAGAAATTAGTAAAAAATTTATTTGAACTTGCTCGGCAACATAAACCTAGTATTATATTTATTGATGAAGTTGATTCTTTATGTTCTTCACGTTCAGACAATGAATCTGAATCAGCTCGTAGAATAAAAACAGAATTTTTAGTTCAAATGCAGGGTAAATTACATATTGGAAAAGAGTATTTTTATGTGTTTTAATGATTAATTTTATAGGTGTTGGAAATGACAACGATGGTATTTTAGTTTTGGGCGCAACAAATATACCTTGGGTTTTAGACGCGGCTATTAGAAGACGTTTTGAGAAACGTATTTACATACCTTTACCTGAAGAGCATGCACGATTGGTTATGTTCAAATTACATTTAGGTAATACACCACATCAACTTACAGAAGAGGATCTTAAAGTACTTGCCAAGAAAACCGAAGGGTATTTAAATAAAATATACAATTATTAAAGAATGTATTTTATTGCAATATTTATTTAGATATTCTGGTGCTGATATCAGCATAGTAGTACGAGATGCTTTAATGCAACCTGTTAGAAAAGTCCAAACAGCCACACATTTTAAAAGAGTCACAGGTCCAAGTCCAACTGATCGTAGTGTTATCGTAAACGATTTATTAACTCCTTGTTCCCCTGGTGAACCAGGGGCCATTGAAATGACTTGGATGGATGTAGATGGAGACAAATTATTTGAACCACCTGTTACTATGGTAAGAAAACATATTTTCGCAGTTATCTGAAGCTAGTATACTCAAATATAAATAAAATATATTACAGAGTGATATGTTAAGATCTCTAGCGACATCAAAACCGACAGTTAACGATGATGATTTGAAAAAATTAGATAAGTTCAAAGAAGATTTTGGACAAGAAGGTTAATGCTTGCATTTAATATTACGGATATTATATAATTACTCCATCCTGATTATTGTTAAATGTATTCATGTTAATAAAGTCAGTTAATAATTGAGGAAAACTTACTTTTTCAAGAATCTGTTATTTAAATATTTGAAAATTATGTTTATATTTTAAATTAATTTTACTTAATAAATGTTTTTATTCAGCACAAGTTATTTGTGAACACAACTTTTAATTGATAAAATATAAAAGAACATGATGCCTCAAAATTAATTTTTTAGCAAGTTGCTTTGTAGTTAAATCGCTGTTTTGCACATGCTATGTAATGCTTCATATATAAGAAATGTGTTTAGTTTATATTTTGTAATAAATTATTATTTGAAAAAAAAAGTATATAATCATGTATTTTGTAAATAGCAATTTACTTGAATAAATTTTAATATTTGAATTCGAATAAAACTTATTTTCTAACTGATAAAGAATAAAAAAAAAATAATCATAAAATTAATTTTTATTACAACTTTAATTTCTTTTGTTTCACAATTAGTCAGTAGCTTATTAATAAAACTTTATTCACAAATCGGTAACTAAATATAGAATATACGTACAAAATTGGATCAACTTTTAATAAAAATACAATTAATAGTTTTCGAGTATTTGCAATGTATGAAATACGCACAATGATAAATTATCTAAAAGATAACAGTATAAAACATGACTTTAATAAAGTATTTACAAATATAAACTACGAATATTATTGTACAATATTTAATTATTCACAATAACCAACAACTTTTAATTGCAAATAGTCTCTGCATAACATGATAATGAGCACCACATTACCGACTAAATTGACATAGTATATATACCATATAGGCGAGTTAAAATAAGTCAAATATTCATTTGTTTCTATTTTAACTTTATTTCATAATTTCTACAAATGTATTTTTAATTGTAATTGAATAAAAGTATCACTTTGATTATTAATGAATATGAGACTTATAGAATTATATGTATAAGCGATAATATCATTAACCACTAAGGCGGACAATGTCTGAGATACTCAGAATCAAAATAAACAACAGTTATTGTAATATCATCCCTAAAAACTCGGACAACATCTTCGGGAAGACTTAAAAGTTGTGACAACTTACTATGATCGATTCCGTATTCAGTCCCACCTAATGCGTGTCTTATTAAATGTGTAGCAGCATTACTATCCTGCGGTTTAATTTTCAGACCTTCTTTACGTTGTAATAGCATTTCATTTATTTCAGATAGTCGCATATTTTTTCTTGGTAACTTTAAAGGGCTTAGGGTAACTTTTCCGCTCATATGTTCACCAACTAATCGTACGACTTGTAATGGAGATATAATATCCCATAAACCATCAGTTGCTATGACTAGAAATTTGTCGCGAGGAGTTAATTTATGATAAGTTACTTCAGGTCTTGCGGTTAAATATGGCGGGGTGTAATAATTTGGTGGAATCATGTGTTCACCAAAATGTTTTACAACCAAATTAGTCATTATTTCTCTACTCCATTTATATCTATAAAATATTATAATTTAGAATAATATCTATAATCATTTACGGTAACACCAACCTAAAATCACCGATAGATCTTAATGGAGCTAGCTGCCCTAAAAGTCGTTCCATTTTAATAACTGTATCACTTTCGTTATACGGATGTTCCTTAATAATTCTATCTAGTTCGGCTTGATTATATGTATTATGTTCTTTAGTAAGTTTTCTAGCAGTCCATGAATTTGTTTCACTAAGAACACCTAAAACTGCACAACAATCTCCAACATTGGCTACATGCAAATGTGGACCATCAATATGAGCTACACAAGCAACAGCACCAGACATTGCAACTGAAAGGGTTTTCATATTGACTTTATCTTTATCTTTAGGAATTGCTTCTCTAGATAAATCTTCATCCAATTTTAAAAAAGCTTTTTCTAAAGCTTTTCGCATTTCAAACCCATTTTTAAAATTAACCTTAAATATTTTTATTAATAATACTTACATAGCCAATACTTTTTGTACTTACTTTAGTCAATTCCGTAATAAATTCAATAAAACTTAAATCATATAACTCTCGTATATCATCTACAAATTGTACTTTAT
Organism: Pogonus chalceus; assembly: GCA_002278615.1. NCBI lineage: Eukaryota > Metazoa > Arthropoda > Insecta > Coleoptera > Carabidae > Pogonus > Pogonus chalceus. Next base: position 122,115 of record NEEE01001277.1, read on the forward strand.
CGTTAAAAGTATGAATTAAATCTAAATTTTCTTTATCAATTAAAGATTTATGATACGTGTTTAAAGCTTCTGCGGGTAGTAAACAAGCAGAAATATATTTATATAAACGTTTGGAAATAACTTGAGCACATGCTGCTCCTCCATGTCCATCAAAAACTCCAAGAAGTAAACCTAGTATTTATAAAAAAAATTTAAATCCTAATTATAAAATACATGGTTTTATATATATACCGGTGGTCAAAAGACATGTTGCTTCTGAACGAGTATCCTCCATAGGATTATTAGAAGCCAATTGATTACAATCATATGAGCGAACAGATCCTGTTCCAGTAAATTCATGACTATATTCATTAACTCTAAGTATATTATTCACCTTAAATATTAAAAGAAAGCGTTTTTATAAAGTATTGCAATGTAAACAAAATGTTTTATGTATTACATAACTCTTAAAGTTAAAGCTATAATTTTAATGAATTATTACAACAGGAAATCATATAAATACATAGTAATATACCTCTTGAGGTGACAATTTCGCAAATCCAGCATAATTTGTATATGATGTATGGAATTGTTGTTCAGAACATAACCTAACCACATTTTCATTTCGAAATTTAAGTTTATTTTTATGACATCCATTCCAGCAAATACTTGAGAAATGATTAGAAAATGGGACTCGTCTTAGAAATGAAGCATTTTTACTACATATAAATTTCTGAGTTCTACAACCAACTACCATTTTAAGTTTTAATTAAAATATATGTTGTTTACACTAAACTAGTTATTCTGAATTTATAAAAAAGTATATAAGTTTTAGAATAATTTTCTATCCACATTTTTATTAATATGGAAGAGAATATGTTTTTAAATTGTGATTGACATTTGGCAGCTACAATGCCATGCAAGAAATTTTTTTACACATTTTATATTTGAACTGAAGTTGTGAAATATATTTTATTAATTAAAAAAAAAATTATATAAAAAACATGCACTGTATTATCATGAATAATTCATTGAATTCAATGAATAAAAATTTCCAAAATTATCCTTATTTTTGGGAAGTTCTTTTTTGTTGGTTGCAATGTAGATAAACATGTGAGTTTGACAATTAACTTTTGACAACAAGATGAAAAGCATTTGTAAAATATAAACTTTGGTTAAAATCTTAGAATAAAACATGTTTCGAGGTAAAAAGATAACATTTGGTAAAATTAGTGCTAATTTTGGTCAAAATAGCACTAATGAAGAACCAGTTGGAACTTTTGGTAAATTCGGAAAATCTGAAGTTTCAAAAAATCCTGTTGCTATTGAAGACTTAGAGGACGATATTGAATCTAAGCAAATGAAAGAAGTTATGGGTATATCTGGTTTTGGTAAAAAAGCAAAATCATTTGATGTCGAAGTACGTTTATCTTACGATTATTGGTATTATTTTTTTTCTAAAGTACTTGTATTTTTTAAGGAAATGATGGAGCAAGTTAAAAAAACTGCTCGACAAATAACTGCTCCGCCGTCAGTTAATGAAAGTAAATCAAATGATAAAAAGAATTCGGAAGATGATGATGATGATGATGATGATTTTATTGGACCTCCTATTCCTAAAGCTACTAGTGATACAGTTATTGACGACACAAAAAAGAATTCAAATAAATCCGAAAATGAAGATAGTAGTGATTCAGATAGTGATAAAGACAGTGATGAAGAAAGTGGTAGTTTAACGAATAAAATACCAGCAAGTCATGAAGTTTCTATGTCGCATGGTACAAAGGCTGTGACTGCAATTTCTTCAGATCCATCAGGAGCAAGATTAGGTATAAATTTAGAGATTATATTATATTGCATCATTAATTTATTTCATTATTTTAGCAACTGGTTCGGTAGATTATGATGTATGTTTTTGGGATTTTGCTGGCATGGACACATCAATGCGAAGTTTTCGGACTTTACAACCATGTGAAAATCACCCAATTAATTGTCTTCAATATTCTTCCACGGGTGATATGATTTTAGTAGTATCAGGTAGCGCTCAAGCTAAAGTTATAGATCGGGACGGTTTTGAAAAATTAGAATGCGTGAAAGGTGATCAATATATAACAGATATGGCTCGAACAAAAGGACATATTGCTTCGTTGTATAGTGGTTGTTGGCATCCATTTATTAGAGAAGAATTTATGACATGTGCTCAAGATGCTACATGTCGTATCTGGAATTTTTATAACGCGAAACAACATAAACACGTAATTAAAACAAGGGCTCACAATGGATTGAAAAGTAATCCAACAGCCTGTTCTTATAGTAGAGATGGCAACACTGTTGCTTGTGCATGTATGGACGGATCAATTCAAATGTGGGATCATAGAAAAAATTTTGTTAATACTTCAATGTTATTACGAAACGCGCATCAAACGGGTTCAGAAATTTCGTCATTAGTTTATTCACATTTAGGTAATTATTTATCAACGCGCGGTTGTGATGATACGTTAAAATTATGGGATTTACGAGCGTTTAAAAAACCCATCCATGTTGCCACAGATTTATATTCAAGATATACACAAACTGATTGTGCATTTAGTCCAGATGATTCTTTAATTATAACGGGCGAATCTTTAAAAAAGAATTGTGAATTCGGTAGATTATTAATATATGATACAATGACATTCAATCTTGTAAATGAAATAAATGTTACAAATTCGCATGTAATAAAAACATATTGGCATCCGAAATTAAATCAAATATTTGTCGGATGTGGTAATGGAATTATTAAATGTTACTACGATCATAAACGAAGTTTACGCGGTGCGAAATTGTGTGTTGTTAAAACTGCTAGGAAACAAAAACACATGGAAGTTGTTAGTTCACAACAAATTATAACACCGCATGCATTACCATTATTCCGGCAAGATCGAAGGAAAACAAGCCGTAAACAAATGGAAAAAGACCGGTTAGATCCTGTCAAATCACGTAGACCTGATTTACCAATTACTTCCGGTCAAGGTGGCCGTGTCGCATCATCAGGTGGAACTTTAAGTTCGTATGTTATTAGGAATTTAGGGTTAAGTAAAAGAGTTGATGATGATCAAGATCCAAGGGAAGCAATTTTAAAATATGCGAAAGAAGCTGAGGAGAATCCATATTGGATTGCACCTGCTTATGCTAAAACACAACCTAAAGTTATTTTAGATGGTTTAAAAGGAGAAAGTACAAGTGAAGATAAAGATACAGAAGATGAACCTGAGGCAAAAAAAGCTAAGACATAATATTTCATTAAAGTATTTACTGAATAATATTTGATTTAACTTATATTAAGTTCAATCTTTTATACATATTCTTAACTATAGTGTTGAAAAATATTCTAGAGTAATGTTTATTTAATGTATTATAAGGATAAAAATGAAAGATTAAATTATATTCTTTTAATAGTATAACATATAGGTAGATACTTATTGATTCTAAAATACGTTCTATACTAGTTAAATTTTATAAATGAAAATAAAAATACTCTTATGAAGTATTTTATTTATTTTTAATTATGAACTCTGATTTATACAATATAATTTTGAAACCATTTACACAGTATATTAGGCAATTGTAGATGTAATATAGTAAATTTAACATTCTGTATAGCTCCACCAGTCTTTATCATAGCCTTCATGTACATGTTCAAGTAGAACATTTCTGCGGCTATCACAGTAACGAGACTTATCTTGTACTTTTTGTTTAACATCGACCAAATTTTCGGAAGTAATATCACGTTCTAAATATTCAGATAAAATTTCAGTTGCTCGTTCTAAGTCTCTTTGGTTGTCTTCAAAAATAGTAGATTGATTTGTTTTTATCAAATAATAAGCAAAAACATATGTGTACATTAAAGTTTGACGACATTGACATAAAACATCAACTGCCTTTCGCAAAAATTGAACTTCAATCCAACTCATATTATGCTGTTGCATTTCTTCCATTTTTGTTTTGACCGACGCGTATAATTTATTTTCAAATTTTAATGATTGCATATGATTCATGTATCTATTGCAGTAGAATAAATAACGCTGTAAAGCACTGCGCGATTTCTCTTGGGCATCTCTCGCGGCTTTTGCTTCATCTTCTTCGTAACGATTACAATTGTACCATGACGAACCATGTGGTTCCCATGGTCCTAAACATACCCAACAAAAATCAGCTTTGCAATTTTGATTTTTACAGATCATATGATTACAGCCACCATCTTTTTCAATTGTAGCATTGCATTTCGGACACTCTTTAGTGTTTGCTGCTATCCAGTTAGAAGTTTCTGAATCATCATCACATTTTTTTATCCATTTCTTTAATAACTGGCATCGAACAGGTTCATGCCAGTTTTCGCCGCATGCGAAACAAAATGTGTGTCCACATTTGCAAGTAACTGGTCTTGCATCGACATATAATACTTTAACTGCATAATTGCAATCGGGAGATGGACACCATCGTAGTAGGCGATTACATTCTACGAAACTATTCGTTATTAAATGTTGATATTTAAGTTTTACTTTTGAATCTTTAATTAAACGCATTACAGTTGCATCATCTACTAGAATATTGCATCCATGAGCAGCACATTCAATTGATTGTCCGACTCCTTCTTCCATTATTTTAGTGTGAAGATATTCACGCCAACAATGAATACAAAATCTATGACCACATTCTAATCCTGCCATCAAAGCAGGTGGATAATGCATAAAACATATTTCACAGTCTTCTGTACCAGAAGTTTTTTTCAATTTTTGTTTATTAATCAGCACATTTTTCTTAAAAGGATTAATAACTTTTGCACTTGCAAACAATTGATCTTGATCACCATCATATAATGCTTCCATAAGTTTTTCTTTATCCCATTTAAAATGATTAAGAAGAATTCTTATAGTAGTCGCTGAAATTTCGACTACATTATTTACTTCTTTTATACAATCTATCATGTGTTGCACTATATCTTCTGTTGTTAATATCTAAAACAAAAAATATAGTTTTTCAGTTGTCCATATACTATATACAAGATTTATAATAGTTAATATAAAATTTTATTGTTTTATTTCAAGTGAGAATAATAAAACACACCTCATACACATATTCATCGCCTTCAGATTGTCGATCTCTTGTAGAACAGGGATCAACATCTAAAGGAAAATCTACATCATCGCCACTGGTTTCGTTACCAGAATCTATATCTTCAGTTATCATATCATCATCTTCGAAATTCATTTTACGTTTTGTATATAATAAGTTAAATTTTTCTATCTTAAAGCTTATTTTATATGTTTGAAAACAATGACAATGCGATATTTTATACTTTGAAACACACTAATGAATTTTGTAATTTGACATGTTGGTGACTAGACAAAAAGTTTGAAAGTATTTTGGCTTTAGTTCCCTCTTTATTTGCTTACGCATTAGCGCAAATAAAAGTAAAACGCTCTTTAAAAGATTTTGTTTTTAGAAAAATGACATTTCATACTTCACTGTATTAAAATATAATTGCCAACTGCCGAAATAATATCCATTTATAATGCATTTATTTGAATATACACAGGTAAGATTTTATTTGTTTTGATACAATAATTTATGTAAATTAACCTAATAATACATATTGAAATATAACTGGTAACTGTCAATAATTATTAATATACATTATTATTATAAGTGTGACATACTTCATGATTAAATTGACAGTTCTCTTAAAATTCAATAAAAACCATTATTTCTAATATATAATTATGATTAAAACAACTAGACTATTATTTAAAAGAAATTTTAGTAGTGGATATATATTTTACAAAGAACAAAGTAAAGATACAAATAAAATATCTGAAAATAATCCTGACGATGTCACAAAAGAATCGCTTCAGTGGCGTACCCCGTGGGCAGATAGAAATAATGAATGGTACAGCAAATTAAAAGTATTTGGTTCAGATCATAATAACGCCGATGTTATAAAATTTTTACAATCTCCAATAAATTTACGTCCATCAGCAATTAAACAATGGTGGGATCGTAAACAATTGGAAACTGAAATTTGTATGCAAGGTTATATTCCTGAACGTAATCAAATTCTGGGAGATGATTTAGCTGCTGCCCATTTTATAGTTCACAGATGTGGTAAAGTTAAATTTATCGGCGAGAACGAATGGGTCCAGCAAGATGAAAATATGGAATATAAATTACCAACTCGTTATGTTTCTAATAAAATATTAGAAGCAATAGATTGTACTAATATGCGATTACATTATGAAGGGCTTGAAAATTTAAGAGGATTAAAAAAATTAAATTGGTTAAGTTTAAATAATTGTCAATATATGGATGATTGGTGTATAGATAGAATTACTGGAATGTTTTCAAATAGTTTAATTTATTTAGATATTAGAAATTGTAATAAAATTACTGAACGAGGTATAGGAGCTCTGTATAAATTTAAACATCTTCGAACTCTTTATATAGATAAAATAACTAAAACTAAAGCTTTAGAACTTACTTGTATAATGTTACAAGAATTACTACCTAATCTTGAAATAAAAGAATAAAATTGTATTATATTTTTGTTTTTATTTTTTTTCCTTTTTCCTGTTCTAATTATTCCTTGCACGCCACTGTAAATTTCTTTCAGGCATATCAGCTTGATTGAGTATTTTGAAATCAAATCACATACGTATTGGGGATCGGGGATTTATTTTAATTTTAGTAGTCTGTGCAGAGATTGCACATAAACAGGTAATTATTACAATAGATATTGCGCGTATGTGAATTAAAGAAATATCATTTGACCACGTCATTTATATAGAGTGTGTGGTATTATCAGTATACAAATATTGTTATTTTTATTTTATGAATGCATTGTTCAAAATTTCATATAAAGCTTGTAGTTAATAAATTAATTGATTATATACTTATAGATTGCTCTATGTATTAAGTGATACTTGCTATTGTTAAAGTGATACTTTTATTCCAGAAACCTATTAAAATGTTAAAACTTTCTCTTTTGACGTTATTAATTTTACAAGGGTGCATTGCACCTCCAGTAACTAAAAATAAATCTGCTGATACAAAGGAAAATGAAGTCGAAGGAGACGGAGAAGTTGTTGGATTGGTAAGTTATTTTTAAAATGATTTATTTGATATCTAATTAATTAATTTTTTCAATGCAGGAAGATTTTATGGAATATCATAGATATTTGAAAGAAGTCGTAGATGCACTTGAAAGTGATCCCCAATTTAGAGACAAGTTAGAAAAAGCAGAAGAGTCTGATATTCGTGTAAGAAAATATATTATTATATATTTAAGTCGTAGTTTTTATGTATTTTTTTTATTAGTCAGGAAAAATTGCTCATGAATTAGAATTTGTAAGTCATAAAGTTCGATCACGACTTGATGAAATTAAACGAGCTGAATTAGAAAGATTAAGACACCTCGCTATAAAACAATATGAAATTGAAAATGGCTTAAATGATGTACAGGGAAAAGTTAATGCTGGCCATCCAGATAAACAACATATTGATCATCTAAATCCGCATACATTCGAAATAGAAGATTTGAAAAAACTTATTAACAAATCATCTCAAGTAAGCTATAAAAAATACGTAGTTTGAAAAAATAAAATTAATTAAAATGTTTTTTAAAAGGATCTAGCAGAAGCTGATAGAAAACGCAGAGAAGAATTTAAACAATATGAAATGCAAAAAGAATTTGAAAAACAAGAAAAACTTAAATCGTTGGATGACATTCATCGCGAAGAACTGGAAAAACAAATTAAAGAACAAGAAGAAAAACATAAAAAACATGAACCTGTAAGTTAATTAAATGATAATGTTAATTAGTTGTATTAATTCATTAAATTTTAGCTCCATCATCCTGGTAGTAAACAACAATTAGAAGAAGTTTGGGAAAAACAAGACCATATGGAACAACAAGATTTTAATCCAAAAACTTTCTTCATGCTACATGGTATTAAAAACATATTTATTTTAAATAATAACATTTTTTACATAAATTATTTACAGATTTAGATGGAAATGGCGTTTGGGACGAAAATGAAGTAAAAACATTATTCATAAAAGAATTAGATAAAATGTATAGCGAAGGTGCTCCGGAAGATGATATGAGAGAAAGAATTGAAGAGATGGAACGCATGAGGGAACATGTTTTCAGTGAAGTAGATAAAAATAAGGATGGTCTTATTAGGTAAATTAAATAAATATATTTATCTAATACAAATAAACATTTTTTTTTCATATTTCAGCTATGAAGAATTTTTAGATCAAACTAGAAAACAAGATTTCCAAGAAGATAAAGGATGGGAAACATTAGATCAACAAAAAGTATACACCGATGATGAATATAGACAATTTGAAAAAAAGCGATTAGAAGAAATTGAACGTTTAATTGCTCAAGGAATGGTATGACTAATTTTAATTCAAAATCTTTTATGCTTCAATTAAAAATTTTCTTTTGTTTTTTTTTTATCGATTTAGTAACTCAATTGTTTTAGACTTTTAAAATTAATATTATGTTATTATTTTCCTAATTAGTTTTCTTTTCAATATTTTTGAAAGTGAAATTAAAAACTTAGACTAATTAGTTTTTCTATAATGAGTTACATAAATTGATTTTTTAATTACTATACTTTGTAGCACTATCACAGTATTTGAATAGCTTTATTGATTAAAATTGCTCGCTTTAGTACAAAGAAAATATAAAAGTTTTTTACCCATATAATTAAATTTTTAGTACAAAAAATTACTTTGTTTACAAATTTTTTATTTATAAAATATGTCATTTATTATAATTTTTTTTAAATATGAAAATTAATTTTAAGGTTCACTTTTTTGTATTCATATAAACGATAAAAATTTTAACTAATATTCAAGCTTAAATTAGATATTTTTGGCATTATTGCGACATACATCTGAATAGAATTTTATATGAATTTTTTTTATTATCAATTTAATGCGTTCCAGAGAGATATTTAAAATATGCATAAAATATTAAATAACAGTATACGCAGAGAAATTATAATTAGAATTTATTGATTTTCAAAATTTATTTTAAGTTATGAATAATAAGTTATAGTTGCAAACAGTAGATTTAGATATAAAATGATAAAGTTAGGTTAAAATAGCACAAAATTGCAGATGTGCGTAGATTAGTATTTATTGCATGACGTGTGTTGTTTAACAATTAGTTACCACCACATCCTGGCGGGCCTATGTATCATGCTCCAGGAATGCCGCCACCTGGACAGGTAAGAAAATCACTTTTTTTTGCATGGCTTTAGTTTAAACGAAAGTTATACTTTTTTGCTAAAAAAATTAATGAACAAAATATATAATATTTTGAATAAAGCTATAAGTAATAATATACATTTTTTTGAAATTCTAGAAATGCAAAATTGTTAAAAAATATATATTACAAGATATACGGAAATATTTGAAATAAAAAATAATTTTTAATTTAATTTTAGTTCCCACCACAAGGGCAGTATTATGGTCAAATGCCTCCACAAGGACATATGCCTCCTCATGGGCAAATGCCTCCTCATGGACAAATGCCACACGGGCAAATGCCTCCTCATGGGCAAATGCCACAACAAGGTCAAATGCCTCCCCATGGGCAAATGCATCAACAAGGTCAAATGCCTCCCCATGGACAAATGCCACCACAAGGTCAAATGCCTCCCCGTGGACAAATGCCGCCACAAGGTCAAATGCCTCCCCATGGACAAATGCCTCCACAGGGTCAAATGCCTCCTCATGGGCAAATGCAACAGCAACAATATCATCCGAACCAGGCACAACAGCCTCCTGCACATCAGCAACAGGCTCAGCATATAAATAATCCAGCCTATTCTAACCAGGTATTCAAATATTAATATAAGTTGAGTCAATGAATATATTACAAATTAAAATTTATAATTCTAGGTTCCTAGTTCAGTTGCCCAAGGACAAGTACCTGCCTTAAATACTAATGAAGTGCATGCAAATCAAATACAAGTAAGTAATAAACAATATACTTATATAAAATAAATGTTACTACAAAAACCAATTTTCAATAAACAGAAACAAGCCTCCAATGAACAACACAGCGCACCCCAAAATACAGAACAACATCGATTAACAGAAAATGTTGCACAGCAACCAGGACAAAAAGTTCCTGTAGGATCTCCGCAAGTTCAACAAGTTTAGTTTATTTCCAGAATAAATTAAATGGGCATTTAAAAAAAACAGTTTTAGCTTTATTTTATATAAGCACTTTTCATTTTTTACCTGGGTAAACATAATTTGATAAAGACAATATAGCAATGGAACAAATTGCGAATATATGTTACATTAATTTATTTATTGCACATTACAACAAAACAAAAGAAAAAGATGCTATATTTCTAATTTAATTTATCATAATTTTAATCATTCCTCAATCTATTACATTTATTGAGTGATAAGTATTATTTTCGAACTAATTTAGTATAACGAATCTGCAACAATGAATTAAGAGGTTAATGCATTTTTATTTTTATTGAAATTTTTGTCTTGTATATTAAAATTTTTGATTTGTATATAAGATTGAGATTATGGTTGTATAATTTGTTAATATGGATAATAAATGATGTCTTGTTTATATTCATTCTAATTTCAGTCAAATGTTTATGATAAATAAATTAAAATCAAGTGACTGTGTGTTTCAGTTTTTGTTACGAATTTATATTTAGTTGAAATACACATACTGGATTGTCAAATTTAGAAGACAAAGTATTTTCGTGGTAACGTGTTTGTTTATTTATTTTTTGTTAAAATAATTTATAATTCTTTTTATAAATATCCTCCCAGAAATTATAGTGTTTTTATGTGATTTGTGCAGGCATCTATTGGTCTCGTTTTGACACTATTCGTAATGACCAGTATGTGACATCATTACTACGTGGCTTCCAATTGGAACTTGCGACGCGTGCGCAATAGTTGTCATAGAACAGCATCATAGATAATATACAGACAGGCTAAGCATAACCGGGATCTCTGACAAAAGTGAAAAAATAATTGTTTTAATAATATTTGTGGCTTCTAGCCTTCAAATAATTAATAATGTCCAAGCAAGAGCAAGTATTAATTATTGACCCGCAAAGTGAACTAAAATTTAGAGGTAAGAGCATGATTTTCGTTATTGACGTAACTATAACCAGCAAGATGACTGCGACGAAGCCTGCCTCTTGTATACTGTAAATATCTATTTCAAGATTCGTGCAATTTATCAGACTACAAGAATGATTATTTATAATTAGCTATAGTTGCGGGAAGTCTTTTTAGATGGTCTATTTGTATATGATCATTTTCATATCAGCAAATCCAATCAAAATAATTTTATAGTAATATAATTGACTAACTAAAAATATGACCATATATATATTTTTTTGTTTATTACATTCTGTTTTCTACTTCTACTGTACTTATTTATTTACTAAATATATAATGAGATACAATAATATAATTAATGATAAACTGCAATATCATTGTAGAATAACATTTATTTTAATTATTTTGTTTATTTTAAATCATATTTAAATACTAAATAGAAATTTATTTAAATGTTATGTATATATGTTTAATAAATAAATAAATGTTCGTTGTTATTCAATTGTAAGATTTTATTAGGATAATTCTTTCGTCATAAATACATATTTATTTGACGTATCTATTCAACTATTATTGACATAATTTATTTAATAATATAAAAATTGAAGTTCTAATGAATGATATGAATTCATATATTTTTTATATAATTCTTGAAATTTTCTTTTAAAATAACATTGTCAGGCTAATTATTATGAAGTAGTCATGTAATAGCACGCATGTCAAGAAAATTTTAGCATCATTTGTTTACAATACTATATCCTGTTACTGTAAAATTACATATTTTCAAAAATAATTTCTAATTTCAGGTCCTTTTAATGTACCAGTTACTTCATATATGAAATTAACAAATCCATCAGATAAGAAAGTTTTATTTAAAATTAAAACTACTGCACCTAAAAAGTACTGTGTGCGACCTAACTCTGGAGTCTTAGATCCCAAAAGTGTTATTGAAATAGCAAGTAAGTAGAACATTTAATTTTGTACATCTTGAAAATCTATAAATATATATATTAAATTCAAGGTATATCTTGTACATTTAAAAAACTATTGTTATTGTTTGTATTTTAATTAATTTCGTTTTTTATCTTTTAAAATGTAGTAAAACAGCTTTTAAGTAATTATATTTTGTATTTTATGTCTGTTTATATGGTATAAATGTGAAAAGGAGCGATATTTGTTTTATGTATCATTTTATTTCATACCGATGGCCTAGACATATTAATTATTGATAAAATGAAAGCAATAATATATTTATAGATTTACATATTTGTTTGTTTTATGAAAATTAAATTATATTTATGTTTACTTTTTTAGTTAGTATTTAGTAAATAATGAATTAAAATAACTCGGTTTATTTTTCTTCTGTTTGAGCGCAAAATTTCTGTGATTTTTAATATTTTATCAGTATCTTTATATATTTCGAAGAATGATTTTGTTTACTGATGTTTAAATTATTAATTAATATATGTTTATTTTTGTAGTATGTCTTCAACCATTTATTTTCGACCCTGCCGAAAAGAACAAACACAAATTTATGGTTCAAACAGTGTTTGCACCAGATGGCGATGTCAATCTAGAAGCAATGGTAAGAATTACGAATATTTTAAATAAATTTATTATAATTAAATAAATTTTTGATTTGCAGTGGAAAGATATAAGTCCAGATCAATTAATGGATTCAAAATTAAAATGTGTTTTTGAATTACCCGTTGAAAGTGGAACAAATGCTGCACCTCAGGAAAATAACGTTGAAGCAGCATCTGAAGAAAAAATTAAACGTGAAGTTAAAACATCTCCAAAGGTAACTTGCATAATTAATAATAATTTTATTATGTTATTAAATGTTATATGTTTATAGGTAGGATCCGGTTTTACTCAACCACAACTAGAATCGGAGTTGCAAAAAGCAGCTAAAGAAGTTAAATTGTTACGTGAGGAGGAAAGCTCGCTCCGACTGGAAAATTTGCAATTAAAGGTATGTTTAAAATATGATTGATTGTTTTGAGTAATTAGTATGTATTTGATAATGTTTACAGGAGGAAATTCTTCGATTAAAAAATAGTATGGGTGCAGCAACTGGTCTTCAAACAAACGTAAACACGAAGTACAATCCCGTAGTAGTAGCTCCAAATTTTTCAATGTTGTACATCGCGGCAGCTGTGGGAATAGCATTGTTCGGCATTATATTGGGCAAATTTATACTTTGAGCATCCCGTTGTTTACGTTTTATGAAACTCCATTTCCTAAACCTGAATCCTGCCATTCCCTAATTTGTTAATTATTACACCTATATATATTTTTCTTTATTATACAACCAAGTGTTTCTTTTCTTCTTCTGTATTTTTCGTATTTTTCTTGTCCGTAATCCAGTTATTATTCTATTTTATTATATAATTATACCTAGCGTTGTGGTTCGTCTGGTCAAAGTAAGAAACGATTGTACATGTGAACCTGTTATTTATTCAATAATAAACCAGATAGAGACGAATCTAAATGCAAGCAATTTATGTAGATAGACATTTTATTTTATAAAACATCGACTTTTAATCTTATATACAATGTAAAAAGACTAATTGTTTTAGCGGCTTTGTTTAAAAAACGACATATTCTTGTATATTTATCTCGTATGGCTGGCAACATTTTACTAACAATTATGAATCACAGACATTTTTCATAAATGTTTCATTTGGTATTGGTTGGAGTATTCATGTGATTTATCTTAAAACACCATACATTATTAGTTTAATATTATTTGTTTTGTTTATATATGTTTGTCGTACTATCTACCCTGAGAGGTTGCTAAGCAAAATATATGTCTGCGGTTTGTATAAAGTACTTCTGAGCCTTTTTATATAGTGCGTGAGTAGTGAAACTTGTTCACTGAATTAATTAACAAAAAAATACGTGAATAAATTACAATACGGCAGTGCATAACAAAGCTTCAAGTTTGTGTTATATCTTATAATAAAATAGTTAATAAAATCATTGTTTACTTTTCAACAAAAAACATAAACAATAACAAAAAAACAAATTTATTTTTATTTATTTTAAGCTAATTTATGGCCAATTGCTTCTTATCAATTTTAATAAGCTTCACAAAAACTGTAATCGTACTAACATTTTTTTTATTTGAAGAATAATAATTATACAAAAAAATTATTTCTACCTTGAATTTTGTTAGATATAAATATACTATTGATTGACGTCATGTGAATAACGTATGCTTACGTATAAAAATAAAAAAAGTTATATTTTATTTAGACTAACTTCAAAGTAGGAATAATTTTTGATGTGAAAATAAAATTAATTGAAATGAAGGTGCAACTTTTTTGTTTTAGTTAAATCAGTTTTAATTTTGCAAGAGAATGAAGACCCTGCTTATTTTTTTTGCAATAAGACAATCTGTCCAGTTGAATATATTCTTACATTTTTTTAAATTGTTTTGTATTTAATCTTCCTCATTAACTAATGTAATTATTATTACTTTATAATTCTCGTTAAATAGTAATGATTTGCTAAAGAGACGAAATAAAACGTAGGGTAACAATTTCACTATTGGTACTACATAAATATACAATTTTTAACTATTGATGTTAGTTTTAATAACATTGTTATTGTATACACTACAATTTGTTAATTACTTATTTCATTTTGGTGTGCTATTTTTTTAAGAAAATTTGTAAAATGTATTAAACATTGTATAGTTGTAGATAGAAAATTAAAAAAAAAAAGAAGTTCTATAAGAGATAGCAATTTATCTTAAATATGTATAAAACAAGTATTTTTTACAGTATTTAATGAGGAAAGTATATAAACATTTTTAAAAATAATTTTTTTCTTCTATTATTTACATTCTTCTTGCATTTCGAATTATTTTTAAAGCTATTTTGCTATCTATATTTTTTAAGTGAGTTTAGGAATGTTAATTCATTATAATTTGCATTTTGTGATCATAATTAATTAATTAATATGCAATGTTCTGTATTGCTATAAATGTACAGTGACTATTCTAGCTGAAAAGTGTCATTAAAATAAAATTAATTATAGAATTGTTTTGTGAATTAGCACATCCTGTAAACTGAAAAATCATCTGAAACTTTGCTGCGATATTTTATTCAAAGGAAAATTACATGTATGACACATCAATATATGTGTTATACTTTTGTAAAATGCCTTTTTAAGAGAATATTACTGTTGAATTATCAGTTCTTTATGAACTGAAATTACATATTTATAAAAATTTAAATTATATTTCAACAGTACATTACTGCATTGTAATATTTTCCATGTCAAATGGTATTAAAAGTGTGGTAAGTGTATAATACTAAAAATGAAACTTAAATAAAGTAATAAATGACATACGTTATAAAAATAGTTTTATTTTAATCTAATTAAAAATTCCTTATCACT
>NEEE01001281.1:17067-28139 GCA_002278615.1 Pogonus chalceus
TAATAAATTTATACTTAGAATTTATGTAAATACATAACGAAGTTTTTATGCTTCAAAAAATATAAACGTTAAATGATTTTGTTTAGTATCTTATAAGATTTTTCTATAAAAACTAATTCAATTCAATTTTTATAACTTTATTAAGAATTATTTTGAGAAGAAAATAATTTATTGAACATTTATTTTACTTAACTTTTTAAAGTTTAAAGAATAAAATTGCTGTGAAAATAACAATAAATTTATGTAACAATGGATATGTTGGTATTCAAATTTGATATTTCTGAAGTTTAGTCGAGTTCTGTTAGTGTCATAAAGAAGTTAATTTAAATCAATTTTAAACTGAAGAAACCTAATTAGTATTTATATATGCATACATATATGTAAAATATAATTAAATTTAAAGTAAATATTATTTAATTAAAACAAAAAAAAAATTAAATTGATATATGAATGTATATAAAGAAATGTATTAAAACACAAGATAATTTCCACTTTCAGCTTCTGAATTTTTTTGAACACCAAAACAAAAAACTTGCAGAGAAAAATGTGTAAGAAATTTTGAACATATCTTTTTATGTATGTATCAGTACAAGATAATTGATGATTATATAAACATGTAATCGCGTTTTTGAATTTTTAACAGTGCAGTGGTGTTGTTTTTTATTGAAGTTATTTGAAATTAAAGATATGAGAAAACAAGTTTCATTATTCAGCTTTGTCCAGTTCAAAGTATTACTGTTTTTAAACAGTTTTATAGAAAAATGAAAATAGCACAGTTAAACCGTTGAAATGTGTATGTGTGTTTTTAATCGCGTCCTTTTTCTGAAATTCATTTCATAAGTAACCATGAAATAGATTTAAAGTAGCTAATTCAACTTAAGATCTTAGGGTACTTCTGGCATTAAAAGTACAGGTGTTAATTATAATTGTAACACCAGGAAATTATGTCGGGGTACACTCATTAGCCTACTTTCTAAATTTCCGAATCATTTAAATCCAAATTTATTATAATTCATTTATTAGTTTAACTATAAATGATATTCAATGAATAATGAATTCAAAATGATAGAAGACGAATTTTTTTACCCAGCTTCGTCCATCCTCAACAAAATAAAGTTAATTTAATCATTAGTTACAAAAAAAAAAAGTTGAAAATTGGAACTTGAAAAGTTGATATTGAATGGAAATATTATCTTAGAGAATACCACATGTAATATCCATAAAATTATATTATTTTTAATAATTAATTTTGCATATTTAAAAATTCTAGTATTTTTTACTAATGTTTTTGCAAGTACTGGGATTAAATAATCAAAAGAAATCAACATAGTTGCACTTCTTCATTTCACAATACTAATTTTACTGCGATGTATCAAAGCTAAATCAAAAAAATTAAAGAGCTCCAGCCCAATATAGAAAAAAACTACAAGTACTGTGATTATGACAGAAAATTGTATAACCTTTAAATAAATATTAAATTTTGTCAAAAATTTATATAATTTATTTCTGTAAAATAAACATATTTATAAATAAATTATATAATTGTAAAATACAATATTTGTTATTTTATTTAAAAATATAGACTTTATAATTAAAACAATATATAATTAATTAATCATATATTATTATAATCAATATTCAATTTAGTGCAATTAATAAATTAATAAATTAAATAAAAAACAATTTTCCCAGCTTTCCTTTTAAAATTTAATTAATTAATATTAAATGCACATTTCGAAGACTATGTGATCATCTTAATTAATACCATGTAACTAGATTATATATACTAAAACAATAATTAGTGGTGGGAGTAAGATGTACCTGTCATTCGAAAATTTATTAAAGTTAATTTAAGGGTTTTATGAATTTTAATAATGGATTATCTAAACAGATTAAATCTATGTTAAATAAATAGTTGGTATAATTTTTTCATGTTTATGGATTTTAAGCATATTGAAATTATATTTTCGACTACTTTTAAAACATATACAATTTTTAATTTTAAATTTATTAAATGAGAAGTGTGATGATTATAAAGAACGAAAGCAAATTTGAAAATGTTCTTTTATTTAATGTGATAATAATGTTCTTTAAATCTCGTTGTAATTTTGTTTTTAGTTTGACCTATATAAAAACTGTTTGGACAATGAGAACATTTATTAAAATAAATTTCAGTATTTTCATTACTATCACCTTGTTTTGTTGTATTTGTGATATGTTTTTTTAAATATTGTGATATTTTTAAAAATTAATTCTTTTCAAATTTTTTCATAATCTTTTTAATTCAAAATAAAATTTCTGTTTTTAGGTAACAGTTTTATTGCTTTTTATTTTTAATTTAATCATGCCTTTTATTGTTTTATTGAAAGGAGCATTGTAAATTAACGTTCTAAATAATTCCTTCCAAAAATGTCAGTATGTGTCTCTAAATCATAATGTGCGAATCCTTTATCTTATTTACATGGTTCTTAATTTAATTGAACATGTTTTTCAATTTGATATGAATCATGTACTTCATTATACACAGTTTTAGTTTTCACGGTATTCTAAAGTTTGTATTTACCATGAAAATCAAAAAGTTTAATTTAATTGTTAAATGAAGCATGATTTTATAAAAATGATGAAAAAGTTGTTTAAATGTGGAGACTTTTTAAATTAATAAAAAGTACTAATGTAAAGCACTGCAATAAATAAACCAAAATATCAAACTCGTTAAAACTATCTTATAAAATATGAAAATATGTAAATGAAGTATCTTGAAGAAGAAGTTATATTTTAATTTTGTAAATTTCTCCCTTAGTTTTATGAAATATTCATGATAACAGAGAAATATTTTGAGAACATAAATGTTTGCAATGTTGATTCATTAGTGCAATGTTGTCTAGACACATTTAGTGGAATTCACACTATAAGTAAGAAAATTATGCAAGTTGCGTTGTATTGAGCAAAACCATGCATATTTAAATTAACCACATACATATGGATATACATATAATTATATAGTTGCCTTTCAGCTTATATTACTCTTTAGATGCAGTATTTTAGATTATGAAATTTAATTTATTTTATTTTACTTTAATTATTTTCTATGATTCATAAAATTTCATAAATTTACAATGGTTTTATTGAAAACATATGTTACTTAAAATGCAAAATTTAAAACGTTTATAAATTCATATTTAGTAATTTCAATATAATTGTTTGCTTCTAACATACTTTTTATTAAAATCGATCAGTTAATAATGAAGTTTATTTGCTTCCATAAATATTAAAAATTATTACAGCAAATAATACAAGATATAATATTGATAAAATGCAATAATTACTTTTTTTTTCATTTATTTATTTAATAAAAACTGTTATTTTCTTATTTATATTTAAGCGTAGTAACAAATCAGTAAAAACTACAATAATAACACTAATTAACACGGTTTCCATACCCCAGCTGAAAACTATTAATTTATTGGTTATTACGTTAAAATTATCCAGAAAAAGTTAAAAAAAATTCTGTCACGTCTGGTTTAGGAAATATTTATTCACTTAACTGGATTACATAATATTTGTATTAATACAAAAAAATCAAAAATGTAAAATTTTTGCCTCTATTTTTATAGTTATTTGGATCAGCTTCTCTTATAATGGACAAACAGTAATCCCCTAACATGTTTTCATCCCAAAATCCCTGATGTCGCTTTTCAAAAACCTTTAAGTCTTGGTGAAAACCTTCCACTTGTTCGTCACTCATACTTCCTAGGTTTTCAGGAAAAAAAAACTCAGATACGAATGCAGGAAAGGAATCTTTAAGGACATGTTTACTCCCATTTCTTGAAAATTTTCCAATAAATGGGTAATAATATCTTTGTAATTTTCACTTTTTTTTATTTCCCAAAAATTCTTCCACAACCATTTTGAATGACTTCCAAGCAGATTTTTCATTAACAGATAAAAGGCTTTTAAACTGAGAATCTTTCATAATTTTACAAATCTGTGGGCCAACAAATATTCCCTTTTACAGTTTTCTTTCTGTAATGCTTGGAAAGATTTTTTGTAAATACCGGAAAGTATCATTGTTTTTGTCAAGCGCCTTCAAAAAATTTGACTGTTGAAAGAAATTGTGACGTAATAGAATATTTCTACTTTTATGTTTAGGAAAGATAATTTAACATATTCATATACATTTCTTTCAGGGTATAAAAAAAGTTAAAATTTGTAAACTAGTGTAACTATTTATATTTGATACAAAATAAATTTATAAAAATCATTAAATATTGAAAAGCTGCTTTTTTTAGTTTTTAATTCCCAATCCCACAAAATGGTGTTCGATTTTATTATTTCGATAGGGAAGTTTACTATTGAAACCTTGATTTATTATATTGCTGTCTCTTTTGCACAGTGANTAAAATTGTGAAGAAAAGGTATAAACTATATATTTTTATTTTATTTTCAGACATTTCTAGTCTGTTAACCCGATATTACAAGCCAATAAAAATATTCTGAAGCCGCTGTATTGAGTTCTATTTATTTAATTTAATAACTATTTATTTTATTTGATTTGATTTGAATTTAAAGATAAGAAAAATAGAATAAAATCCCAAATATATTTAAAGTTATTTTCTTTAACATATAAAATGTTTAAAATAAAATAGAGTATTACAGCGAATTTTATTGAAGCAACGGTTCACGTTGTATGTTTAATTAAGTTGGAAACAAAATTTCGAATACTTGTGTTTATGGTGCCAGTGGGAGACGACAACTGCACATGTGCTACTTTTGAGCATTGCTATAGTACAGACGACACCGTAACATCGCGTCGCGGTGCCAAGTAGCGAACAGTGTAAGCAATGCTGGAGAAAATTAAATGAATTTATTCAAAACGATTTGGAAGGAAATTCGCTTTCGCTGTTTTAAAAAAATATTGGACATCTTAGCTCTGAAGAGGAGAACTAACCATTAGTTTACTTGGGGTTGGTAATCTACTACCACGATGTATTTTCCGCCCTTAAATTTCTAGATGCAATTATTTGTTCTGGGGTGAATACATTATAAGTTCTATTTATCTTCTTCCGAATATATTTGTATCTTATATTATGTAATAAATTATGTATTTTCAGTATTTGGATTATGAAAATTGTTAACGAACCTCTTTAATTTCATAGTTTACTACTTTAATTAACAATTAAAATTAATTGATTTAATTTTTCATTATAAGGTTAAAATGTTGTCAAATAAAAAAGTAAAATAAAACATATTTAATAAAATTTTTAACAAAATAGAAAATAAAAAAAAAACTTACCAGAATTGCTTAAGAAATTCTTTTGTATTTGTTAATTTTAATGTATCTTATCTTATAATATTAAAGGGGAACCACACCATGATGGCTTTATAAAACGATTGTTTTATTTTTTGCACAAATTTCTTTCTAATACTGTCTGGACTGACCATCTAAACAGGTTTATTGATGATCAGAGTCATTGCAAAGATACAAGAAGAATTGTAGAGACCGTGCAATGCGTTAACTACTGTACCGAAAATTTTAAACGCGTTTTGCTTGAAGTCACATTTTGCAAACTAAATGCCACTTTTTCTCGGGAAGCATTCAATGAAAACACTTTAAACTTTATCAACAATGTGTATAATTGTTTTATATATCGTGAAGCGTATGATTTCTTTGGTACTTTCATTTTTCGATTTTTAATGAAGCAAATCAGAAAATCCTTTGCTTCACGAAACCAATCTAATATAGTTTCAAGGAATCTAAACAATTTTGTTCTACCTTGTTTAAAGACTGATTGCGACTGGCGACCATAAAAATGCCTTTTTTCGTAGGTATCTGGCACTCAAGGCTACCACGGTTTCAAATATTAATATTTTTAGTGCAAAAATTTTGTAATAATAGCTTAAAAACGTGCAAATATATAATAAAAATCTAAAATTATTTAACTGTTATTTAACTTTAAAAAAATCCTGTTAGAGTGGGATCCCTTCTTAAGTGAACAATTCTTAGACCAAAAAATTGATCTATTACGGTCTTATTTCTGAGAAAATTTATTTTAAGACATTTATNATAGTTTTACAAGAAAATTTAGAAAAAAAATAAAATACTTAAAAGTTTATTTGGCATAATTTAGATTTTGTATTGAATATAGAAGCTAACCATAATCCCGAGCAAAGTTCAGTAATCCTGATATAATTTATTAAAACTTTGCATTTATTTATAAAATGTATATTACAGATATGCCAGGATAACATATTTTTATACACATATTTTATGGTATCGTATTGAATCATAAGATCTGTAAGTGTAACGAAGGTCGGTTGATAAGTTACTAATCGATTAATTTTGCTGAATACTATCAATGCTGACATCATTAAGTTAGTGTTCATGTTTCTTTCATGTCATTCTCTTGTTTCAATATCATTAGTAAGATCTCTTCATTTTCTATTTATTGTCGAAAATTCCTATCTGCTTGATATGGAAAAATGAAAAAGACACAAAAATGTCGATGAGCAGCTGAATGAAAAATAGTTATAAAAGGAAAAAAAGTTAATTAAGTTGAAAAACATTTCATAGAAACCAAAAAGTACGTAGGTACTTAAGTGTTCATTATAGAAATTTATGATCTTAACGTCATGCTGAAACGCTGAAAGTAATCAGTTCATTTAAAATGCATTGTGTATGGCACTATTAGTAGTGCCATTGAATTTCCCGGGGAGTATTCCACACAATGCGTTCAATTCCCTGAGAGGGAATCTTATTCGACGACGGTAGCGTTTTAAATTTTAAAGGCTATCAAAACAGTTCTCTTATTTAAAGACTTCCAAGCCATTCTGAAAACTTAAATTGCCACTCAAAACACATTGAAATACAATTGTGCTGCGGAATAACGCGCACCCAACACAACACACCGACGAGAACTTGCCAAAAGCTTTCCTATTCCGATGTTACTTTGAAAACATTAAAATGAGCAACAGTTTTATCTTAATCACTGCTAAAATACTTTAATCGTGAAACATAAACAATAGTTTTAAATCTTTTAACTATTCAAACTCTAGGCTTTAGAATAACAAAACACTTACCAATTTTATTATAACATAAAACAGAAACTCTAATTTCTACAATGAGCAAAACGTAAGTTATGAAACTATATAATTTTATTTACTATTAACTTATTTTTTCAAAATGTATCATCATAAGTTGTTAAATTAAGAACAAAATTCTTATTAAATATAAATTTAATAATTTTTAACATTCAAAATCGTAAATATTATTTTAAAAATAAAATTATTTTATTAATTAGTAACATAAAAATACAAGTTCATAACAAATAAATGAAATATAATNAAACTTTGACAGATATATAATTAAAAAATTATGAATTTGTTATTTGATTTCGCTTCATTAAAGTTTTGCATTATTAGGTAATATAAACTTCATATTACCTTATAAACACTAGGGCATAATAGTACTACATAATTGCACAGAATGTAACCATTCTATAATTAAAAATTATACAAGAGTTATATGAATTCCGTAATGGTATTAGAGAAATAATATTTAGAAAAATGTAAATTATTTATATTCTTGTTAAAAGAAAAAAAAATTAAAACTGTTTTTTTTTCTCTATATTTTCTAAAAATAAACCAGTGAAACCAATGATTTTATAATTCTTTGGGGCACTAGTGATTTCTATTCAAATTTCATATTAAATAACTATTGGTCTGTTAGCGTTTGGTGTATCACAGAGAAGTCAATTTTATTTTGCATACTGATACGTTTCACAAGTGATTGTGATATTTCATTCAATTATCATTTTAATAAAAAAGTACATATTATGCACAATAAAATTTGTATATAAAAAACTAGAATATTATTATACAATAATTAATTTTCTATTATTATGCCTGGTTTGTGGTGAATTAAATTTACTTATTTAGATTTATAAAAATAAATTGTACATATTTGCCTTTACTAGTTTATGATAAATTTAAGAAATTTGTTAATGTGTCCATTCATATAACAGTATTTAAATGGAGGTTAAAATGGTAGTTTTTAGTGATAATTTAAGTGATATATAATTGAAATGAATTGCGAAAAAATTAATATGATATTCATATTATCTGTTGAAAATATTTATTTACAGTAAACAAAAAAGAAAAAAATTAATAAAGGTTCTATAAATGAAATTTGAATGATAAGCATAAAAGTTCAAATCGATCCTAAATTTTAAAATTCGAAGATATATTAATTTACTCGTTACGCGGTTCTGAATTTTGTGTAAATTTTTTGATAATAATCCGAAGTATATTATTTTTAAAAAAATATCATCATCATCATGTGTTGCCAAATCTGTAGATAAATATTAATTTGTTTACATGATTGTATTATTTTAGTTTTATTCAGTATAAAACTCTCACGACGGCAGTGTGTCAAAATACCGTTACCTAATATAAATACTTGATGGCACACATTAAATATCTTTTAGTTCACTATAAGCCAACAAGGTTATGGCTAGTTAATGGTAAATTAAATTTAAAAATTTAGATTTAAAATTTAGGATTTACCTTGTTGGTTTATAGTGAATTGAAAGATATAAGATGTGTCCTATCAACTTAAATTTTAAATCTAAATTCGTAAATATAAATTTGTTAATTAAATTTACCGTAAACCAGCCTTTATTGTTTAAATTTTAATGATTTTTTTTATTAATTAAACTCTAAACTATAATTTTGTGTCTGATAACAAAGTAAAAATAAATGGACAGGATTACACCTGTGTTTGAGATTTAAATTTCGCATTTTATAACTAAAAATGTGTAGCAAAATTAAATGTTAATAATTTTCAAGAGAAATTATCAAAAACATAATAATGATGAAATTTGCGCTTTGTAACTTAATCTTAAAAGAAAATTTACAAAATTTACAAATTATTTTCCAGATATTAAAAACGTTTAATGTTAAATATTAAAACATACCCTTATATTATAGATATTTAAAACTTAAAAATTAATAAAACATCTCACTTGTAAAATAAAAGTTTCTTGTTAAATATTTATAACAATAAAAATATGTTTTAAGTAATCAAACAATGTAAGAGAGTGTTTCTAAACCTACAACAACGCACAGTATTCAACTAAGGGGTGAATGTGCCTATTATAGTTCAAACTTAATATATCAGTGTAAGACATCCTGAACATAACATGAAAATTAATGATAGTAAAATTTTCATGCTGCAACATGTTAACTAATTAGACTCGTGCTACACATAATTAGATTACTGCAGTATGCTATATTGTTATAAAATATATTTCAATGAATTTATTGATTTTCCTATCCAATAGTCATGCTCTTTTGTACATCTGCCAGAAATATTTCAATTTCATAATAAATGATCACATGAACAATGGTTATATGATGTATTTATGTGTATATAAAGGTTTACAAATACTGATACAATACCATGTGTCAGATTCTATCGATGTTATATTTTCAAATTATTCATGCAATATTTCAGAAATTTCATAATATGTTTCATATTAATATAAAAAATTTATATTATTACAAACAAAGATTATTAATTATTAAATAATACATAACTGGTTTATTTTATTATAATTGATGCTTTGACATCATGTTTAATTATTAAAATGTGACACCATATTATTTTATCACTAGTGTTGATAATATACAAAATTTTTTATTAATTTATAAATTATACCAAATAATTTGAAATATTTATGTAGAGCTTATCGTTATTATAGCTCTTTAAATACTAAACACTAGAAAAGCGTTATTTAGAGATGAAGCCGCGGCCAAATAGAGGTGGTGCAAAAGGTTATTGTTAAGTTATGTTTAAATTTGATTTTAGATTTATTAATAAATAAATACTGTATTTTATGATTATATGATATTATAATATATAAATGAAATCACATTTTTAAAATAATTATTATAGAAAAGAAAGAGGCTACAAATATATTAATTATTAAATTTTAATAGTGTAACAGTACTACGCCAGTGTTTTATAAATATGTTACAAATATTAACCTACATTAATTTATGCACTATCAGCAAATTATTGTATTGATACTCTACTTAAATATTGTATAAATAGTGAATACCAAATACTCTGAAGAACACTACTAACTAACGCTCAAGCAACGACAAGTATTATTCAGTCAAGATGTAGGAGTTATTACATCTTACTATTTAAGGATTAGTATATTATTTAAAATATAATTTTATATAAAGTGTTGCGTTCAATTCAATTCCTATTTTGACGGTAAATAAATAATATAATTCTTTACCAGTTTAGCAAGAACCCATCTATCAACTTTAAATAATTATTATAACAACCTCTCTATATTACAAATAAAGTGGTTGTTTACAATAGGGTGCAATTACTTAAAGATTAAAATTCACTACGCTAGAAGTTTGCAAACATCATAAGAATGAGATATACAGGCAATTGAAAGTAGCAAAGCATTTAAGCATAGAAATATAAAAAGTCGACTGTAAAAAGTTTTATTATATCGGGCAAACAATATTTTAAATTTCAAGCAAGAAGAACAGAACATTTAAGATTCTTCAAAAATACATAAATCGCTTCCACGGTAGCAAAATGCTTTTTAGGCAAAAATCATTACAAAGAAATAAATATTTTGTATTCGAAGAAACACGGAATTTTAGGTAGTTTACCTTAATAGTAACCAGTTAGATTTAAAAATATCATCTTTGAAATCTTGTTATTGCAGGTTTTTTATAGAAAGCCTTATTTGTGAGTATCTATTTTTTTCTTTTAATGGCATTACAGCCAAAATGTGAATCAAGTATATAAAAAATAAAATCTTATTTAATCCTTAAACTTTCCTACCAACTAAACAACGATTTTATAATTTTCACCTATAATTTATTAACTTAAAAAATAAATAAAAATTAATACCTATTTATATTGAATAACTATTAGCTTATAAATACTTTTTAGTGTTTCACGGTAAATAATAATAAATTAAATAAATGAATAAACAATTTAAAACATATTTTTATAAATATAATAATAATAAAAACATTCAGTA
>NEEE01001288.1:0-12698 GCA_002278615.1 Pogonus chalceus
TCATAAAACGAATATTTATGACGAAATTCGACAAAAAAATTGAGTGTGCAGACAGTCTCTAAAAATTTATATAGTAGTATAGATATAGATATAGATAAATAAAAAATTACAGAATAAAATATAGCTTGATTTATTATTTTTGAAATAAATTTGATTACAATATCAGTTTTATAAAGTGCTTATTTATATAAAACAAAACTTAACAAATTCAAATATATTTGAATAATTTCTTGGACTACCTGAAGTTATAAATGAATCTATTTTATAATGAAATAATAAATGAAATTATAAATTATCTAAATGTTATTATACAAAGTATAGCTACGGAATATCACATGATAGAAATCCTAATTCTTGGCATTACATAATATAAATACAATAATCAATAAATATATACATATGTAAATATGTATGTAATAAATATAATAAATGGATAGTGAATTATTTTGAAAATAATTACCTATAATTAGACTAGTATATATAGTAAATACTGATAACTCATAAAATTTCATTTCGTTAAGTATTTTTCTCACTTGCGGAACTGACGACGGAGAGCTGCTGATCTGGTATCTTCTTTACGAGACAAAGTTTTACTAAAAATTCCAAATAAATAACTTTAAAAATAGAAATAAAATATATAAAATACATACTTATCTATATGAAAATCTGTAATTGCTTTCGAAGCCTTTTCAAATCGTTTCTCTAATTCCCTTCTAGGGAACATTCTAGGTGCAAATGAGGGTGGTGGTTCATGTACATCTATTCGATTATTTTTTATTTCATGTTTAAAATACGCTTCTATAATGGCACGATAAACTGGTGGAATTGTCGGACTAGTATAATTTAATGTTATTTTCGTTGGTTTATCTAAATCTAGATTTATTACATTTTGGTTCTGTAAAAATTCAATATATTCATATTTAAAATATTTTTTTCAATACAATAAATAAATCACTTTTTACCTTATATTTTATTCGGTTGCTTGTTTTCATTTTTTTCATAGCATAATCACAGACTGGTCGTCTATTTTCTGGATGTGCAACACATCGAATTAATTCTTCACGAGCTGGAGGTTTCCATACTAAAGTCCAATCATCTAGATTTTCATCAAATTCAACTTGACTAAATAATTTTACTCGTACATCTGGTGGAATGTAATTGTCTAATTGGATGCATTTTAATCTTAATTGTCTTAAAAATAAATAAATAAATAATTAAAATTATAAACATAATAAATATTATGAATAATTATTTATTATTACTTGACTAAATCTTCTTGCGTTTCTTCTAACTCACGTCTATCGCGGATATGTTCTTCTTTGACATCTTTAATTTCTTGTTTAAATGCTAACCATCGATTATGGAATTTATTTAATTTGTTTGTTTTATATTCAAGTTCCTGTTGTAATGTACTAAAAGTTTCACGTAATCCTGAAGTTGTCTCTTCTTCTAACTCTAATTTTTGTTGCATTTCTCTTTCACGTTTCTATAAAATATTTAAAATCATTTACAATATGAATAACAGGTACAAATGTATAAAAGTAACCTTTCTAGCTGCAATTTCCATCATTTGTTGTTCAATTTGTAATTCCCGTTCATTCATGGAATCCAATATATTTTTTCCACCACGTACTAATTGTTTCTCTAGATTTTTCAATTTCTTTGCAAGTTCTTCTGTTTTCATTTTTTCCAATTCAATTGTCTTTTCCAATAACAATTTATGTTCAGGATTCACATTTATATCTGACGAAATATCATCATCTTCTGTTTCAGATTCCGTTTCTGGTGAATTAGACATTTCTGAGTCATGTTCTGAAATTCCTTTATTCTCCATTTCTTTTTGTTTACGAGCTGCAATTAATGATTTCAATCTGGATATTTCTTGTTGATATTCACGTAATTTCGCATCTTTAGGATCTTCATTTTTAACTGGTTTATTATTAATTGCTTTTGCTCGATGTGCATAACGTAATGTAGTTAAAGTTTCTTCATAATTTGAACTGGCTGGACCAATATTTGCAATCATAATTGTTTTCGAATTACCTCCTAATGAGTCTTGTAAAAGTCTGGTCAATTTTGAATCTCTGTATGGTATGTGCGGTGAATTTTCAGCTAATGCTGATATAACATTACCTAACGATGATAATGCTTTGTTTATTTTACTTGCTTCTTTAAGACGATCAGCTGTTGCACCCGTTTTAGATTGTCGTTCACTTCCAGCTAAATCAATAAGATTTAATTTTCCCACGCGTACAGTATTCGTCTCAATGTTACACATTTCTATAGATATTTGAAAAATAGCATGTGAACGTGAACTATGATCGTTCATGTTTGTAAAGCCTGTTGTACGGTTTTTATTACCAGTCATCATAACTCTCAACATATCTTCAGCACTCTTACAATTCACTGTATGTAAATTTGGTACGTGAACTCCTTGTCCTTCTATCTCTCTAAGTTCTAAATGCTTTTGTTGTTTTTTTGTTAATAGATCTCTAAAATATTATAAATATATGTTACAAATTAAATTAAATATATACAATTCAAACATATATATAAGTATGTATGTATGTATGTATGTATATCCATACCTTATTTCTTCCATATATATTTCTAAATAATTTGTAGACACTAAAAACTGTGTATTTGTTGTACGGTTAATATGTGTCCAAATTTGTTCAAATGCTTTTGGAATCATGCCTTGTTGTTCAGGTTCTCCTCGTATTCCTTCCATGGTGTGTGTTTTTCCAGTTCCTGTTTGTCCATAAGCAAAAACACATCCATTAAACCCTTCCAAAACAGAAGATACTAAAGGCCTAACAGTTTCATCATATAAATTCTGCTGTGTTGAACTAAAATTACAATCAAAATCACATGTAATAATTATATATATATTATATATTAATACTTACAACCAATCATACACAGCATCGTAAGTAAACATTTTCTTATTCTCTCTTGCATTGTCTTTAGGATTGGTTATTTCAATAACTCCTCTAGAAGGCCACACATCCACAACACGAACATTTTCTGCAACCTTTTCTTTTTCACTCATGGGCCGACATCGTACAACAACTTGTACACATTCATTTTTAGAACATTTTCTAACTCTCTGCAATAAATACCGTATATATTAGTATGTAGTATATGTCATATACCTAATTCAAAACTAAATAACCTTGATTTTCGGTTTCTCCATTTTTTGTAATTGCGTTTATTCGTAAGGAAATTTAATTACAACAAATAGTATTAGTAAAATAACATGTTTACAAGAAGGACTACCATGTTATGTCAAAATGATTTTATTGATTGTTCAGAAACACCGCCAACTATGCGCAATAATTGTTGTGAAGTTATTTACATATATTATAAGTCAATATTTTTATGTGCGTTCCTTAAATATTTTTTAAAAAAGAATTTTCATTATAAATTAATAAATATAATTATTGTTTATTATAAAAAGTTATTTAATTTATAAATCTATCATATTGAATAATATTTAGGAAAATAAATTTATGGTATCGTTCAAAAGTTATAGAGTACACAACCCTAGTGAGAATAACTAATGTAGAATAATAAATCTATTTTTTTTAATGCTTCTGTGATTAAGATATAAACTAATAAATCATAATATATTAAAATTTGACATTTCATACGTGTTTATTATTTTTTATTTGATAAATTTGATGATAAATTAAATTAACATGTATTAGTTATATAAGACCATTTCAAATATACATATAGATATGATTTTATTTATTTTATAGAATGATAAATAGTGATGTATATCAAAATGAAATAAATAAAAATAATTTAACCTGTAGATAAATTGTCAATAATGGGGAAAAAATTTATTGAAATAAATTTATGGTAAATGAAGGAAATAATTATATTATTAGAAATGAAAGCTTAATATTTATATTTCAGTTTATTAGTCGTTTCATCTGTCATCATATTATTTATTATAAATAAACTTATATTAAATAATGATATGTTTGATAATGTTGATCACGATTATATTTGGTTTTTACATCTATGTGTAAATATATTAAATTATTCGACAGTGTTTGTACCAGGGTACTTAGTATATAAGTACATAAAAAGTAGTAAATACTTAGATAGTGCAGGTAAAGTAGACTTTAAATAATTTAAAATATGTTTATATATATATATAATATACTTTTCAGATAATGGTTGTTTTCCATCAGCAATTCGCTTATGTTTAGGTGAAAATGAAGATGAAATATCTCAAAATTCATTAACGTCAAATTCTAATAATGCGTACCAAAGGTCTACTGCTCAAGAAGCTGTATTACTAATGCTATGCTTCTTAGGTTTACAGGGTTCATATTTATCATGGGGACTTTTACAAGAAAAAGTCATGACTCAAGTATTTTATTTCAATTTAAACGTATATAGGGATATTTACTATTACTATTTATATTGTTTATTTTAGGAATATATAAATGATAATGGTGAAACCAGTCATTTCAAAGATTCACAATTTCTTGTATTAGTAAATAGAGTACTAGCATTTTGTATTGCTGGAATTGTTCTTCTTGTAACAAGACAACCAAGGCATAAAGCTCCATTACACAAATATGTATTTTGTTCGTTTTCAAATATACTCAGTTCATGGTGTCAATATGAAGCATTAAAATATGTTTCATTTCCAAATCAAGTGTGTATATATACAAATATTTATTTATATACATATCACAACAAATGATATGAAATTTCTTTGATTTTTAGGTGTTGGCGAAAGCTGGAAAAGTAATACCAGTTATGATAATGAGTAAAATTGTATCTAGAGTAAAATATGAATATTACGAATATGTTACAGCAATTATATTATCAATTGGAATGGTATTTTTTATGCTTGATACAGGAGATGATCAAAAAGGTATAATAATATATACAAAATATACATAGTATATCTTTTTTGTTTTTCATTTATTGTAGCTTCATCAGTGACAACAATATCTGGTTTAATATTATTAGGATCATACATTCTATTCGATAGTTTCACATCAAATTGGCAAAGTGCATTATTTAAAACATATGGAATGAGTTCTGTTCAAATGATGTGTGCAGTTAATTTATTCTCTTGTCTTTTTACTGCAAGTTCATTACTACAGCAAGGTGGATTTATATCATCAATTCATTTTATGTTTAAGGTATATAATTATACATATCTTTTTTTATTTATAGATAGTAATATTTATTTGATTTGAATATTTTTCTTTTTCAGTTTCCTAGATTTGTATTTGATTGTTTACTTCTTTCTATATGTTCAGCTGTAGGACAATTAGTTATATTTTATACAATTGCAACATTTGGAGCTGTTGTTTTTGCAATTATAATGACTATTAGACAAGGCCTGGCTATATTATTATCTTGTTTAATATATCAACATCATATAAGTGCAAGTGGAATATTTGGAGTTATATTGGTATTCTTTGCTGTCTTTTTACGTATATATTGTAATCAACGCCTTCGTTTGATAAGAAAAAGAACCCAAATGGCAAATAATATTAAAGTTTAATTATACAATTTAGTTAATATTAAAAACAAATTTTGCGCGAATAATTATTTATAAAATTATGTTATGAAAACAGTATTGTTACTAGTATAAAAATAAAATTTTATTATGCTTCTAAATATATTTTATTTATTTATTATTATATAACCTATTTAATTGAATACATAGGATTTAGAATTTAGCGGTAATTTTAAATATAACATTTTTAGGAACGCATCCTAAATACTTATTCTTTATATTGATAGAATAATTTAGTGACGCATGCGTTTTAAAAGTTGATTTGAATGAAACGTACCTAGTGACATCTAGATTGTGAAGTACGCTTGTAATGTAACTGTACAAGATGTATGCATAGTGCAATGTGATCCTATAATGGCGGGCAGCGTGTTAAAGTGGAAAAGAGTGAATAATCCGACAGGACCACAGCCTCGACCTAGGCATGGACACCGTGCTGTTGCTATCAAGGATTTGATGGTTGTTTTCGGTGGCGGAAATGAAGGAATTGTCGATGAATTACATGTATACAACACAGGTACTACTTAACTAAAGTTTGAGGTTTCGGCTATTAAATATGGCGCGACTGTTGTCATTATAAAATTTTATAAATTCCTTACGCTTATTTGACACATTTCTATATTTATTTATCATCCCACTATTCAAATGCGTCTGAATTTGTATCAATATTCAATGATATCCTTCTTATAATGCTATTTGTTGTTGTTTTTATGCAATTTGTTTTGATCCTAAAAAAGATGGCTGCCTTATTAAACAATGTACCGCTACCGCCATCCAACCCGGTATTTCTAGTAAACAAATTTTTACAACAAAATTTTTCTTCTATATTATTTCTTTTCTTAATTCATATTTTATATTATATTCGTTATTCTTTGGATTGTATCATTTATATTCAATCTAGTAACTTGTTAATAATTGCATGTATTTATTAACGGAATACAACTATATACTATTTAAAGAAAATATTTATTTAAAATTAGCAAAAAACCAATGGTTTGTGCCGATGACAAAAGGAGATATTCCTCCAGGATGTGCTGCTTACGGTTTCGTTGTAGATGGCACTAGACTTCTAGTGTTTGGAGGCATGGTGGAATATGGAAAATATAGCAATGAATTATATGAATTACAGGTAAAAATTAAATAAACATTTTATCTACATACTTGGATTAAGAGTATATATATATATAATATAATAATATTTATATACGTACTATTTATTAAAGGCTTCTAGATGGGAATGGAAAAAATTAAAACCAAAACCTCCAAAAAATGGTTCTCCACCATGTCCACGTCTTGGCCATAGTTTTACGTTAGTTAATAACAAGGTTTATTTATTCGGTGGCCTCGCTAATGACAGCGATGATCCTAAAAATAATATTCCTAGATATTTAAAGGTATTTAAGATGTACATATATAATATGTTATGTTTTATTTACTTTTCTTTTTTAAATAGGATCTTTATGCCTTGGATCTGTCAACAAATCCAGTCCAATGGGAAATACCACCGACTCATGGACCTTGTCCACCACCTAGAGAGTCACATACTGGTGTAGCTTGGATTGATAAGAAACACAATAAATCTTTTCTTGTTATATACGGTGGAATGAGTGGATGTCGTCTTGGAGATTTGTGGTTTTTAAATACTGGTATTTATTATAATAAATAGCATGTGATGTGTTTGAGCGAATAACAATAATAATAATAATTAAAATATAAATATCAATTTATTATTAGATACGTTAACATGGAGTAAACCAGAAGTAGAAGGTATTACACCATTACCCCGATCTCTTCATACATCAACATTAATAGGCAATAGAATGTTTGTATTTGGTGGTTGGGTACCAGTAGTAGCCGATGATAAAGTTGCTCAACAAGAAAAAGAATGGAAATGGAAGTGTACTAGCACCATGGCGTGCCTTAATCTTGGTAAATATATACATATAAATTAATTTTTAAATTATCTTTTTAATAATTATATACATATTTATACTTTGTTTTATAGAATCAATGACTTGGGAACATTTAGATATTGATGGTTATGAAGAGAATGTACCTAGGGCCCGTGCTGGCCATTGTGCTGTTGGAATACACAGTAGATTATATGTTTGGTCTGGTCGCGATGGTTATAGAAAGGCGTGGAACAATCAGGTAAATCCGGTAAATAATTTTGTGCTTATTTTACATATACTTATGTATTACATTATATATAATAAAGCATTTAAAATCATTTTAAATAGCAAATATTTATATTTGATTTATTATTGAAGGTGTGTTGTAAAGACTTATGGTTCCTAGAGGTTGAGAAACCTCATGCTCCTGGAAGAGTGTCTTTAGTTAAAGCCGGTACACATGCTCTTGAAGTGAACTGGAATGCTTCACCAGCTTCCCAAACATATATTTTACAGGTAATTATTATATAATAATATACGTGCTTATTTATTGTATTTATACTGTATACAATTTATATTTATGTAGATACAAAAATACGAAATACCAGCGTCTGCTGCAGCGACAACAGCAATGTCAACACCGAAATTAGAGAATTTAGGATCACCTACAACTCCAAAAGCTATTGCGATAGCACAAAATACTACACCAACAACATCGTCCAACAATCAAACAGTGCAACAACAAATAAGATTAGCAGTGAGCACAGAATCATCTTCACCTACAGCTGCATCAGTAAATACTGCCAAATTCCAAACACCTGTAGTACGAGGTACTTATTTATTACTTAATATTATGGTTATATATATATATGTGTGTGTGTGTGTGTTTGTGTATGTATGTATGTGAGTATATATGTATTATAAATAATCATTTTAGCACGTAATACAACTAAAATAGTCTCAACATCAGGAACAACAATATCATCAAACTCTGGAACACCAATTTTAGTTAGTTCACCATCGACAACAACGACAAATTCATCAAATACAGATAATTCTAGTGTAGCAAATGTGAAATCACCACCAGTTTCAATGTCTGGTATTCAAGCACTTGCTGCTGCCGCAGCTGCTACACAGAAAATGAATGTTACTCCTGTTGGAAGTCCTATAAGAATAACATCCCCTCTAACACCAATACGAGGTATGTTATATTAATTTTTTTCTATTTTCTTTATTATTATTTCATTTATAATATTTTAGCAAATACAAATGTTCGACTTCAATCATCTAATACGGCCGTACTTCGTCAAGGTTCTCCACAATTAGCTGGGAAACAATTAATATTACAAAAACCATTAACTCAAGGCGTTTCTGGTCAAATAGTTACTTTGGTTAAGACAAGCCAGGGACTGTCTGTTGCTCAAGTACCTAAAGGTACTGTTACACAAGCTAAACCAGGAACAACTACAACTGCTGGAACAATTATTCAGCAAGGAAGTTCTCCGAAAACTCCAACTATAGTGAAACTTGTACCAAATACTATGACAGCTGGAGGTAAATTATTTTATAAAATATTCATATATAGATATTTTAAATTTCATTATTGTTTCATTAAGGTAATAAAATAATACAAACAATGAAAACTATACCATCAAATATGATTCAATTAAATAAAGGTGGTAAACAAACAATTGTTATATCAAAAGGAAGTACAGGTTCCCTTCCAAGGGTTAATCAACAACAAGTACTTGTTGTTTCAAGTGGTTCTGGAATTCGTACAGTTCAAACTGTTAGTAGTTCACAAAATACTTCCTTAGGTAATTATTTATATCTATTATATATTATATATATATATATATATATATATATATATATATATATATATATATATATATATATATATATATATATATATATATATATATATATATATATATATATATATATATATATATATATATATATATATATATATATATATATATATATATATATATATATATATATATATATATATATATATATATATATATATATATATATATATATATATATATATATANGTACAACAACAATAAATGTACAACCTGTGTCTTCTGCTGGAGGTTCAACAATGCAGCAAACTGTTAAAATTGGTGGTAAACCAGTTACAATTACAATGCCAGTTGGTTCTTCAATGCAACCTGGGAAACAAATAACAATTGCTAAACAAGGTGGCCAGATAATAAATGTACCTGGTGGACAAGGTGTACAAGTATGTATTTTATCATTTAAATAAAAAGTAAATATAGAAAAGTGAATTATTAACGTTTATTTTCATTCATAGAAACAAGTTATGATTGGTGGTAAACCAATAACTGTTCAAATGCAAGGTGGTCAACAAAGAACACTTACATTAGTTGGAAATCAAGTAACTGGTGGTTTATCTACTGTTGGTAAATTAGTTTGCCTTCCAACATCATCAGCAGTTGGTTCAATAACGTCAACAAATACAACATCAGAGCAACAAACAAAATTAATGGTTGTTCAACGTCCAAAACAACCATCAGCTACAATTGGTAAATATAAAAAAAATATGAATATCTTTTGTTATATAATAAAAATGAAAATTCCTTAAAGCAGCACCAACATTTGATGGTCCAGCAACAACAGATGCAGCATTAGCTGCACTAGCAGCTGAAGCCGGCCTTATCGATCCCGAACCAAATCAAACGAAAGAATCATCAGATGATAGTACATTTGTAGATTCATCTGGTCTAGAAGAAAGTCAAGATGGAACTGGTACAACAACTAATGAAAGTTTAAATAGCGAGGAACTATTAGAATTTGGTGGTGATAGTGAATCAAATCACGAACAAGGTGAACTTATGGATAGTATGGAAACATCTGAGTGTTTACCGGCACGAATTGATGTTACAGAAGCAACAGCTACAAGTAATGTTGTTGGACTATTTGGTGGCAGTGCCAGTAGCAGTGTTAGTGCTAGTGCCAGTAAAAGTGGTTCATATTTAAAATTAAAAGGTGGTTCTCGGTTTAAAATGGGTCTCCTTGGTGGCGGTAGTTTTGGTATAAAACCATTTAAATGGCGTTTAGGATTACGCGGTGGTGGAAATGGTTCTGAAAGTGATACTACTAATACTTCTCCTACTACACAGAACAATTCAACAGACTTGGCTAGTGATACGTTAGCATCAAATTATTCAGTGCCCGCGAGTGCTGCTGTTAATACAAATAATACATCATCTGGTGAGACATCTATATCCGAGGACAATTCCTTAGCACTTGACGTGAATATGGTTAAAACAGAATTCGATGAAGATGAAGCAGATGATAATAATTATAAATTACAAAATGTTCAAGATTCTAATGATGAAGACAATACTAATCCAAGTCATCATCAATCTGATGAAGGTATTGTTAAAGAGGAAGATGATATTATGGATAAACTTAAAAAGGAACAATTAGATGACAGTGTTGCTAGAATAACCAATGGGAGTAATTTATCTGATTTTATAGATCTCAAGAAAACTGACGAAACTGGTGATCCATTATCAACATTAGCATCTGCTGCTCTTGGACGAGCAACACCAAAAATATTTACTAAACAAGAGGTAACTATTTTCTATATATAATAACATAAATAAATTTACCAAATATTATCATGTATTTATATTATTTCATTATTTTTAGAATACTGATGGCGAAAATAAAAAAGATATTTGGTATACAGTAGGTTTTGTAAAAGGCAACAGTTACGATGTACACAATTATTTCTTAGCCGATTATGATACATCTAACTTTACAATAGACAATTTACCTGATTATTCAAATCTGCCACGAATTACATTAGAACCTGGTACAGCATATAAATTTAGAGTAGCTGCGATAAATTCTTGTGGTAGAGGAGAATGGAGTGAGGTAATACTTTACTATTATACTATACTCTATGATTCTATTTTATTTATAAACTAATTCTTTAATTAAACATATGTTATTACAGATATCCGCTTTTAAAACATGTTTACCAGGATATCCAGGTGCACCATCTGCAATAAAAATCGCGAAATTACCAGATGGTGCTCACCTATCATGGGAACCTCCACAAACAATTCAAGGTGAAATAATGGAATATTCAGTATATTTGGCTGTTCGTAGTCAAAATCAAAAGGTAATACTTATATTATATTTATGAATGAATTATTTAATCATTAAATATATTTTACAGGATACTAAACCATCAACGCAATTAGCATTTGTAAGAGTATATTGTGGAGCAAATAATACCTGTATTGTGCCCAGTGCATCACTAGCTGCTGCTCATGTGGATACAACAACAAAAGCGGCTATTATATTCAGAATTGCTGCAAGAAACGAAAAAGGCTATGGACCAGCCACTCAAGTCAGGTGGTTGCAAGGTAAAAATCTATTTCCATTTCATTACAACAATAAAAAACCTTTTCAATAATTATATAATATTCTAGATCCAACAACAGCTGGTAAAGCCTTAAAACGTACATCAGATACACCCGCTGGAACACCTGTAAAGAAATACAAAAAAGAATCAACAGATGAAATTTAAAATAATGAAATGAAATAATTTTTTTTATTTTTTTGCATTCTTTAATAGACGATATCTTCCCATTTTTAATTATAATTTTTATATGAGAAGAAGATCAAAGTTAAAAACATAAAAATTACGCCCAAATCAAGATTTTCAATAATAAAATGCTGTAAATATATTATTTTTACAGCTAGTTTTCAAATTTTATTATACCTATATACATACTTATATTATGAATTAATAAAATAGATATGTTTTTATTACGACATTGATTAGGAGAAACACTTTTTCGTTTCTTTATTTTTATCTTTTTAATGTAATTCAATTAATATAGATAATTTATAAAGTGATTTTCTTAAAATTAAAAAAAATATATATATATATAAAGAAATATATATATATTTATATTACAAAATATTATAATTGGATATTGTGTTCACATTAAATTTAAGATTTATTTCTTAGATACTGCAATCAAATAAATGACATTACATGTAAAAATGAAACTGAAATATTACAATAACAAATGCTTTATTTTTACATGTAAATAAACAGTTCAATTATGATTGGTTGTTTCAGTTCGGTATATAAACTTTATTATTAATTAATTA
The DNA here is from genome assembly GCA_002278615.1 of Pogonus chalceus. Taxonomy (NCBI): domain Eukaryota; kingdom Metazoa; phylum Arthropoda; class Insecta; order Coleoptera; family Carabidae; genus Pogonus; species Pogonus chalceus. The sequence continues at coordinate 12,619 of NEEE01001288.1, forward strand.
ATTATGATTTTCAATTTATATGTACTATTATTAATTAATTATCCCTAGTGATTATGAATAAAATACCGATAAAGTTTCAT